>JANTCA010004708.1:0-10085 GCA_024741275.1 Chironex yamaguchii
ACATGAAATAGCCAACAAAGGACTGGTCCTTTCATACAGTACTAAAATGTTGTTCGTCGTGGTCTTAGTTTTCAAGACCAGATTGGACCGTTAAATCAAACAACGACTCTACTACGTCTCAATTTAGGTAACAGTAGTTGTGATGGATACGTCACTTAACTGAAACAAGCAAACACAGAGACAACTGCTATAAACGTGTACCAATGCACTACCGTTCATTAGCATTATCGTTGGAACTTGGTTTATACGTCATACTCGAAAAGCTCATGCCGCTCATGAGCAAAGACACGAAACCGACAACCTACTTAACAGTTTGAACATAATTGCTACTGCATTTCAATGGTTTACAATCCAGTATAAATAACGCTGTAAAACACAGTTAATTTAACCAGGTAACACATGGTTATGAATGATTAATACTTCAACACAAGGCTTCACGACACCTTTAAATCGTGCATTCCCCTATATCAAATTCAATTGTGGTTTGCATACGCTACCTTGGTACTTTTTTGACCAAGGCGCAAACTCACAAATATATACAGGCAGGCTGACCGTATTTAAAAAAGGAGAAATAAAATCTTCTTATGACTACCTGAGCTGCGAACTATGGTCTACCGACCGTGAACCTGACGCATAGGCGACAGTAGAAACTGTATTTGCCCTAAGAATCGATTGATTCCAGCCAAAACAAGAATAAACGCAGGAGTTTTACTCGAAAAAAGATTATGTGCCGCAGACTGAAGGAAACAGGACACAGAATTTCTGCATCTGTAAGTTACATGATTCAAAACCAAGGACAAACTATTGTTTCATTGCTGTAAAGATTGAATTGGTAAAACCTCCATTTATTGTTTCATCCAGCGTTGCACAGGGATAGTATTTCTGAGGCGTGCTCTTTGGTATTGCTCTTCCTGTTACGGAGTTGAGTGGTTTGGAATCCTGTAGACCTTGCTCCGGCGAATTTGATGTGTACTGTAATGTTGTCAAAAGGAACACCAAGCGATTCAACGATCATCTCCAGCAGCCAAAATGGCAACAGAGGGCTTGTACATTTAAACTGATTGTAGATAGGAGCGAGGGAGTTAAAATGCCTTGCATTTCGATGTTTTATGCAGTACACTTCTCATGCTAAAGTACGTTATGGGTTTCGATGTTGAATGTTATGAGAGGAAGAATAAGAAAAGACTAGAACGCATTAGTCACTTGCGCAAGGAAGAAAATATTAACAGACAACAAGGAGAAGCTTTTGTATACTGCCTGACAAGTTTGGACACTGCTATAATCAAGGAGGCAGATACAAGACCATTGGAACTAATCTACCAACAAAAGTCAGTTAGACGTCGATGAGAAGATCAGTAGATAGCCTTAGGACAATCAGTCAATAGCTAGAAAAGCAATCTGAGAGCGCAGATTTCCGCAAAACATATTGTGATTCGAACCAAACATTTTGTAGTCCCATATTGATAATGTTGTATACACGCTCATCCATCAAATTCAAAGTATCAATCTACGATATCTTACAGAAACTTTTGGGAGCTTGTCCTGCAATTTTTCCCTTAGTGCCTTCACCATTTTTTCTGCAGTTATATGCACAAATGCGAAAAATTTTCGAATTTCAGAATGTTAAAGAATCCTTTAAAAACTCCCTGGATCAAGATGGTGATCCGGATCACCCCCCAAATTTGATAATTTGTTCCTTATTCCAGCTAAGGCACTTCTTGAAAAACTTCGTCAAATCCATCCATAAGTTTTGGAGTTATCATGATAACGAACAGACGGACAGACAAACGAAACCCGGTAGAAGCATAACTTCCATGCGAAATTAATAAACAGAAAACGTTTTGACAAGCTAAAGAGGACAGACAAGACAAGGCGATAAAAACTTGTGGGAAAAAAGGAGGACAAACGCCGTCCCAACTAAAGTACGCAAGGAGTAGGCAGGCACAAGATCTTACGTTGCTAGATGTCCAAGAGCAGCCGCAGTGCTCTAGGGGTTAAAACGACTACCTTGTAAGCCAGGGGTTGAAACTCGGATCCCTATTGCCCCTAAAAATAGGTCATTCGTAAGGGAAAGCAAGGCAGACACCACTTAAAAAACAGAGCTCACTAGTATATCCGTAACTCTGTTATGGGAACCAGGTACCAGGTACCTTAGGTAACGAATAGGCTACTAAAACACAAAAAGTGCTCTGAAAAGGTTAAAATATGGACGTGCTACTGCAATATCCGACTTCAAGAAAGTCAAATTGGGAGAAATCAGTTTACCCTGGTTTACAAAATCCCTATTTATCATAAATAATTATCAATTCACTGACAGGTATACTTCTAAAACAAAATTACGTTAAAAAGTAACTGATAACTTCGATCAAATTGTGTACGTTCAAATAGTGCAAATAATTGCTGAAAAATGTCTGCGACCCTTTTTAACGTTTAACTGTAAACCCTTTAACAAGTAAACCACATTACGAAAGGTACAAAGCTCATAACTAAACAAAAGATTAATTTTCAAGGATGTGATATTCTTGGCACCAAGCGCTTTGGTCTTCAGATTGAATTAGCTTTTTACTGTTTTCCACAATAAAACGTCAATAATTTTCCATAAGCAAGAAAAGGAAAAGTGTTCCCATGTAACATAATAGAAAATAGCAATATGGATATCATTTCAAAATGCCATTCAGTGAGAAGTGATTGCTTTAAAAATAAGAAGAACGTTATTTTGTATTGCAAAATGTTGGTATTTAAAAAAAAAGAACTTCCACAGGTTTTACACACAGTTTTCGTAAAAATCATTCTAGTGGATTAGCCAAGTGTTTCGCAGACCTTGATGTAGTGACGTTGTGTAATTCAATTTAAGTTTAATAAGTCTTAATATGTCAAGGCCTGCGAAGAACACTTGTGTTGCAATGGTAGTAATATTGAAGGGGGTTAGAATACTAATTGTAGGTAATCTTTCTTACTTTGAGCAATAACAAATCAAGCAAACGGGGCTTACATCATGATTTAGTAAGTACTAAACAGATATCCTAAATCTTGTAGGCCAGATGATAGAAAGACTGGCCAATCGTATTAAGTTTAAAACCTTCGACAATCACGTAAAGGTAATTTAGAGAACACTAAACAGCCTTCTGAACACAAGCTTGAAGGAAACTATAAGAACATAAAAATAGCACAATAATTGGGCAATAGCAAAGTTCATTGGAGATTGTCATTAATTTGGTTAGTTTCTTGTCATCTTTGATTCACGTAACAAACAACTCAAAATGCCAACATCACTTCAATAGCGAGGATGTGTATGGCATTTATCCATCTGGCACCAAAGCAATCATCTCAATATAAAGCAATGTTGTCTTCTATGAGGTCTTTTGGTCAAGGTACAGTGATATTAAATTGTGTGACACAACAAAGGGACGCGACTTATTAATACAGCTTTAATCACCTATATACTTTAGAGAAAACCTGTCAATGGTCCAAAGACACGTTTCAAGTCAGTCTTCAACAATAGTGTTTGCCGGAGAAAGAATAGCTACCTCAAACGCTATGAAAGCAAACATCACACAACAAGGCAAAAATAACGGACGACGAAGAAAACATTTGAATGCAATATTACAAAGAGACGGTAAATTCTTAGATCAGAACTGGAAACAGTGAACTATAAAACATGCCTTCGTTGAATGATGACGCATTTATTTCACAAGTGATTGAAAACGTTTGATGTCTGACCCACACAAATCTTTATTCTGTGGTTTAGATTCCTAATATTCTCAGTAATATCAAAACAAGCCTCTGAGGTATCAACAGATGCCCTGGTTTGCTTGAATAAAGAAATTCTCCTCTGGACTGCCCAAATATGACCATTTGGGTTCTCACAAACTTGAAAACGTATATTTTTCTACAAAGCTCGTATCGCTTTTTAAACAGTGATTAGGGCAAATATTTTGTGAAAAGACCAGGATTGTGTCCAATACGAGAAACAGTGTCAGAAATTCAAAGTAAAACATTGCTCAATGCCACTTTTTAACCAAGAGTGGGACACTTTGCTATTGCTACTAATAATTGTTGAGTACATATGCACGTAAAATATTCTTATGCTTTAGTTTAATGTCTTATTTTCTTTGCCTTATTAAGGTTAGTTGAGATCATACCATGTGCCAATGTCTAGTAAAGTATGCCGAAGCACTAACATGTCTGCAAAACGTAATATCGGTATTTGGAAATAATGAAGGTGAAAACCGAAACATAAATGAGAAGTAAAATATTGACGAGTTTCCGTTTTACAGACCGCCTTGGCTTGTGATACCAAGGACTCCGCCAACCGGTAATGTCAAGATGGCACGTCAGTTACAGTGTGACCCTCACGGTTGCGTAGTGTATTTCGATGCAGAGGAGTAATTGCGCTTTTTCGCTATATGCAACTGATATTGTAGCACGTACAATGTATATTCTGTTGGCTGAAAGAAATGAAATTCACGAAATTATTTAAAAGTCCGCTTTTGTAATTCAGCTACTTACAAGCAGCTGCCAAAATTCAAATCTCTAAGTAGCCCCATACCAAATCCACCAAAATTTAACCAGTGTCATCGAGGTTGGGAGGACACGGAATTGCCATGATGACGCATCAAACTTATATTGTGAGCGAGAGGAAATTGATAAATTTTTGTGTGCCCCTGCAACGTATAATGTTCCCATTAACACAATGGGCAAATCACGTGAGGAATAGAAATATTCAAATTGTGTGTCTTGGGTGTCAAATTGTCGTGACAGTCACTCGATAAGCACATAGGACGATGGCTGTGCGGGGTTAAATTTCGCCTTACGTTGTTGCAATAAAAATGGGATTATGAATGAAGCGTAACAAGCATAGAGAAGACGACCAGATTATATTTGATGGTTTTACAATAAGATTAAGACTTGGTGATGGCAAATTCATTATCTGAGATCAAATCAAGTTCATTACCCGTGGATAAAATTAAACTTCGTGCACAAGAATAGTTGGTGATATTAGTGACATTGAATGAAACAAATTAAAGGATATTTCCCATCATGTCTCAGCTATAGGTCATGATTGATCGACGCTTGACTGACTAGCTGGACGTTGTTAAACGTCAGATGACACATATACATGATGTCTACATACGCATGCGCAGATGTATGCAAAAGGAGCATAGCTACTTTACCTAGCTAGCTGAAAGATTAATTGTCACATACCCTTGCAATCTTCGCAAAGTATCTTCTACATGTAGTAGAAGGGGGTCAATTAATAGCCTATATTCCATACTCATTCTAACCACAGTCGTGACTCATTACAACTGATTAACAGCTTCGGTGAGCATTTATGAGACATGTCTTGAGTTATATTCGCACAGCTATCCTTAGTTTTAATGTCTTTGAACTAAACCACTCGAAAAGTTGACGCCACAGCTGTATTCTCACATACTTAGTCACGTCCGTGTAGGTACATGTAGATGTACACTCATGCATGCGCGCACGCATGCCCGAGCATATTACCGTGCTTGCGTAGTTCACTAGTGCACATTTGTCACCAAATCTATCATCCTGGAAGCATGCATCATTCAGGGTGTACTAATAGCAGGGATATAAACCACTGAAGTAACTAATTACCCACATCTATCGATCATAAAATGCTTTTAATATTTTGACGACTAACCAACCTTGCCTCCGACAGAGAATTACTTATTTTATTTTCTCCATTATTGCTCTAGCGCTGCTTATTTTGCTTTCTGTTTGTGTTAGAGGGTTAAACGTTTCAGCCGTTATTTTTGAGAGTTGACGCAATTGTGTCTGTACATCACCTGAGCACATGCTGTATGAACAGTTGTTCACAACTCCTCCACTCAACGCTGGTCCACAACTTTTCCTATTTTCCCCAGTATTTCTTCCAAGTTTTTCTTCATTAGCACTGGTTAAAATGTTCGCAAACCAGGCATGCACTTCTGGCACATATCACTTGTGTTTGAAGGGTATGATACACTGTTAAAAGGCGATTGTGTTATTGAAACAACTTTGACTCAAGAGGTCAAAAACAATTGTAGATTCATTTCGATAAGCATCACTGCGACAGCCCTCTTGCACTGATTTAGGGTTTTATATTTCGTTCATAGCAAACTCAATACATCCCTATCAGTTCTATATCAATAACATAACAGGATTACGTGCTTCCGTTCTAAAGTGAAGTGCTTTCAGTATGAATTACTTTGATAGCTCAACTGAAGCCTCCTCGTTAACACCATAACTAGAGACAATCAAAAATCGTGAACGGTGACGTCACCAATAGATGGCCATGTTTGAGATTTGAAACAAACAATGCATTGCAGAATCATTTCATACGTTAAGCAAATTTTAAGAAATACAGTTAACGTCAGGGGCGAAGATACAATTAATCACGCGAAATCACTTTCTAATCTCAGGTGAGTTCATAAATGATGACCAACATTTGTGATGACGTTTGAAAGAAACGAAACTTACACAGGTGGGAGTTACACGAAGGTTGCAAATTAAGACTTTCTCAGGCGTCGGTTTAAAATCAGCCACAAAATGCTGACAAGCACAGTAATTTTTCACCCTGAACTGGAAAAGTGATCACTTTTCTTCTTGTAGATCGACATTGCGTCCTCCACATCGAAGCTACATCCACTACATTATGGGCCGTAAAAAAACCATGGGACAAATTTACCTGCTGGATCGTACTCTTGAAACAAGATTCCATCAACGTCTCCTCAAAAGACGAATTGTCGATCTTAAGTCGTGCTGTAATGTACATTTCTACCTCGAGTCTCAAACAGGTCATAGGTTCCTCTTTTGATAACATGCCTCAGACCTGCATAGTCAGTACGAGGCATAATTGCTTATGCCATAAAACAGGCTAATACGTTATAGTTCCTGTTAGAACTGCCCTAAAATCCCCCAATTTGCTAGGCCACTACTACCCCGATCGAAAAATTATCCACTTGGTGTCCTCCTAGTAACGCGTTAGCGCTAAACAGCTTTCATTACAGTTCTGATTAGAATACAATATAAAACTTATAACTCTAGCTCTTTTAAAGACGAGATCCATTCATCTACCAAATTTTGGATCTACAGGGTTTTGATCATGCGAAAGAGTTTTTAATGCGACAGAATGAACAGCAGATAGTATATAGGTCATATAGGTTCTCTAGGTATATTTGCGAAGGTGAGGAGGACTGGGACCGAACTATCGTAGAGAGAAACAGAATAGAGACAAAGGACAACAAGAAACATAAAAATAGACCTAAGGAAAGACACAGAACTACCGAAAGGCTAGGGTATAGAAATATATATATGAAGGGGTTTAAGTAATTCGGCAACATAGGCGTAAGGGAGACAGGACACTTTACGAGCTCCTAAATTTGCCTTGTTTGCATGAAATGGTACCAAATTTGGAAACGTCGGACCTCTCAGTATAATAAGAGCCACATACTAGGTGATTAATGTCCATATTCAAGTCCCCCTTGCCATTATGTTGCGGGAATACTGTCCCCTCGTCTGTTACTTGAAACAAGCAGTCCTATACTCTGTAACCATTTCACAAACACAAGGACATGAAATTGGATTTCGACAGCAAATTCAGTTCATTTAATACAAACCAAAAGTGATGCAATCAGTCCAAAGGTATTGGTTTAAAATTTCAACAAAAGAAGCGAAGCGATCACATTTTAACGTGTTTAAAAGGTATATTCCAATCTAAGACGCTCGCTAATTTTACTTTCCTCCTACGCGAGGCAACGTACTGATCATGAAATGTCAGTGAAACATAGAAACTTGATGAAGACAATGATTGTAGTTGTCATGATTTAAAGATGCGAATTTTGCTACAAAACAAAGTTATTTCAAACGAATAACGATTTGTAGGATGTCTTACTGTAGAGGACTTTGCCACAGTGAGCGGCTTAAATTCTCCACACTAGGTAACTGCTACATTAGGTCAAAAAACTGGGAAGACCCCATATTAGCTAATGAACAGATAGCCTGGACACTTATACATTAATTATCACTGGCTGTCTCTGATTTCAGAGTTTCCCTGACGCCTAAGAGTGTTCTCGTATTCCACCAATAATGACAGCGTGGGTCGAAGTTGACGTTGAGCTCTCCAGTCCCACTGCTACCGCAATTGCGCTTGCTTATATGCATTAAAAGCTTTCTTTCAGCCCGCTTTCAGGCACATTACGAACATGAAGCCCTGGAGTTAGTATACAACCGGTAAAATATAAAATTTTTAACCTTGCGACCCTATTGAAAAGTTAGCCATTAGCCATTTGACATTCCTGTTGCAAGTGTGCTACAGATAAAACAATTTATAAACTTAAGGAATATCATCTAACAGGAAACACCTGCGTATAGAAGTTCTCCAGTACGACAGCCTTGCTGCAAATATGAGATGACACAACATAGGCTATGTAGTGACTTTATTTTGACTTCTATTTTGCACTGTTTAGTAATTGTTGATTATATAATGGTTCTAGGTAGCTAGGCTTTTTCGTAAGCAATTACTACAATTCGTCAACTCAGTTGCGCTCGCAATTATCACTTGCTGCTGATAATATTCCGATTCCTTAGATCACTGTTGTCAATAGTGTATGCTCCTCTTCAACGTGTGTTTCTGGCGCAAAACACTCTTTGTGTTTTGGTTATATGCCTTCGAAAACCCCTTTCCAGAAATTTCAAAGTACTCTCGGACTCAACTTACAAAACATTTTCTGCTGCTTTACGTCTTTATATGATGTGAATAACTTAAGCTTACAAAAGACTAAATACTATCAGAATTGTAATTCAGCGTGGAATGTCAACTGCTTGCATAATGTAATTTGCCATGGCTCGGGTGGGCCACCAACTAAAAAGTCGATAAGAAAGCTTCGAAGAACTGTACTTCAAGCTTCTTTGAAGAACGAAGTTTGTACAAGCCAACTATAAACATGTAGGCTTGATTAACGCAGTTTGGTGTTTCACAGGTGTTAATACTTAGGCATGTTTTTTTCAAGTAGCATCTCAATGATTTCCAGAGTATGTTAAGTGATTCTTTGAAAATTCTGACGGAGCCAAACAGCCCAAAGTACAATACTTGCGAGCTTTAGCAACTTGGTAATGTAGGTGTGCGGAACCAGGTAAGTTTGAGGCCATGATGGCCAACAGGTCTAAACTTGAAAACTCAAAGCTAGTAAACTTCAGTAACAACATTACAGACGTAACTATCCCTTTTCGTAGGAAACAAATATATTCAAACTGTTAAAAAACTGGCCCAATGGAAAACCCCAAAATGGTCACACGTCAGAATTCACGCAGTACCATCATCGTGTCATGGGTGTTAATTAATGAACCAATACTGAACACAAAATACAGAATACAAGCTGGCAATATGTTCGGACTTGATACACTTTATATCATTAAAAAACCTCTTTTCTAAGTATATATATAAAGGAGATGGTTGAGGGCCTACGAAATTCTCCAAGCCTTGTCTGGCACTGATAATAATGAATCAACTTACGTTTGGTATCGAAATAAAAAATCACCCGGTTTTATTCAGATCAAATTATCCATCAATTGCACATTCCCTCATGGCCCAAACAGCTATCAGTTGATTGGTGCGTATGGAAGAGACAATTACATGTAAATGATGTTCTAAAACAAAAAACGTCTTAGAATTTTTCATCCCAGCAAGTAGAAAAAAATTATCGGCTAGAAAATTTGCGACATTGCGCTAAAACATACTTGAAAGCTTTTGCCATCCATTCATAAGGATTATGTACCTACCAAACAAACAAGCTTAGTAGTATATGAATTTCTGTGCCGATGTGAAGCTCGGTATGTAGGTCGTACTTCTCAAAAATTGAGTGACAGGATCAAGCAACATGTTCCAGCCAATGTATGCCAAGCATCAATTCCTCCTAGAGAACAGCCATCCCGAGCTTGCAAAGCGAAAATGACTCACATAATCTGTGATTCTGCCATAGGCCAACATTTACTACAAAATTCACTATGCGCCAAAATGTATAAGGACGAGAATTTTCGGATAATTGGCACAGCTAGATCGTCCTTTCATCTAAGTGTATTGG
>JANTCA010004709.1:0-10085 GCA_024741275.1 Chironex yamaguchii
TTCAGGTACTGATCAGTATGAGTTGGCTTTCTGTAGATGGTGACAGAGATGCTGCAATCTGGTTGCCTTTTCACTAGTACATCAAGGAAAGGTGTTTGTTTCTCCTCCTCTGTTTCCATAGTGAATTTGAATAGTAATCTCTATCTCAGGGGTCGCCACAATAGACAAAATTTCTCAACTTTTGAAATTTCTTTCACCGGCCCCTCGGCAATGAGGGCGACCTTTTTTTGACTCGGGCCTTGACCGATCCCGTATGGTTTGTTTATATCTAATTATTTGGATTTAGTTGCCTCCTTTCTCCGTTTTGGTTTCTATATAGTTCTATATAGATACCATCAATATGAAACAATATCCGCGTGTTTTACCTGTGTTCCTTTCCTGGTTCGACCAAAAACAGGATCCATTGATTACATGAACATTGTTTCACGAACACTTGATCTCGGTCTAGCAAGGCTCATGATTTTAGGATAGTATCTATTATACTCAAAGACAAAGTAGTATCCATCGGGGGAGTGTAAGACCGTTATCCCACTTCTCAAAAGACTATTGATGACATTCACACATAATCACAATAAAACTGGTAAAAATTGTTTCCAGGGTTTGATTGTCAGTAATACACTTGTATTTCAAGCTGGAGTGTAACGATCGCGCTGTTTACATTAATTTGGAAAAGTCAAGTTGTAGCGATCGTCAGCCTATGCTTCAAGCAAGGATCAACAATCTTAATACTCTCTCGCTTGAGGTGAACGGTTCTCAGGAAATGGCCACATAATTTTTCTTTGAAACTAGTTCTAACCTACACGTAAGTTTTGTGAGCTCGGATCGCTTGACGAGCTAGAAGCAGGGCGTAGCATATAAAACAGCGAGTTTTAAAGAAGGCTATTGCAGATAACCACAGCTGTTCAAATGTTTTGGGTTTGGGTTTATTAAGAATCCTTTCGGTATTTGTAAAGAGCAACCGACTCCTCTGCACTCATCTGTTTTGCTAGTTTCAGTAAGGTGAACAATATACGAGAAAGCCTCTTTGAGAATGCATGTGACTTTGCGGTGTATGCAACATGCCGTGTTATCTTTCTTACGTGGTAGGAATATCTTTAATCGTAGCTGTTGGTACACCACAACAGTGTCACTTAAAGGCGAATATATCTGATTGACTTTTTCACTTGTGAAATTTCCTTAATGAAAGAGTGCAAGTATTTACTAAAACAACGTGTGACGAAGGATTTAACTGAGATCGAAAATTCGCGGTTGAATCGTTATTTTCTATTTAATGGGAGTAAACTGACATATTTTATATTATGTTTAGAATAATTAAGCAAAATTCAAACAGAAATTGGAGTAAGATTAATCAATCTAAGAATTAGTGCCATTGTTTGCAGGCAACTCTTTGCCAATCATCTACTCCTCTCTCACAATGACTGGGTGGCAAAATGTGTGTGTGTTTGTCTGTCTCTTTGTGTCTCTCAGGTTTGTGGAAACATAGGGAATATAATACTTCCTATTCAATGTGTGTATGTGCAGGTGTATGCATGTGTTTTTATTTTGGGTTCACATAGTGTGGTTGTTTTTCTCGGAATTGACGTCTGAACTCGATTATGACTCTCTTGGCTTTACGAAAACTTAGCGAAGAAAATACTTCCTGTTCAATGTGTTTGTGTGTGTCTCTGTGTGTGCGGTGTACGAGGTGAACGATCACTCTCTTGGTGTAAGAGTAAGTTACCAAGCTAAGAGTAAACTGATGTTTGTGTTGACCTATATAAACTTTGGTTAGAACTTTGATTTGTTGGCAAAGAACACGGTGATAACGTATAAAACCATAGGCACTAATAAAATGTATTAAGTTTAAATCCTACGTAGCCTGTAAGATCGATGCCCATGGCCTCAAAGAATTAACATTGTTATTTAGAGCTGTGAAACAGACATTTACTAAAATATGCAACCAGTTCTTTCTAGTGCAGTTACTGCATCTTTTGTTAAGTTACTAGCACAACGGGAGATGGGTATGCCAGTAAGGTGCGAGCGACGCAAGGTCGCAGGGTGCAATTTAATGTTTGGCAATAATGAAGCCAAGAAGATGAACGCGCTTAGTCACTTAAGTAGCATCATTAAGATGGATGGTTAATTTTGAGATAAAAACTAGTTTATTGTGGCGAAAAATTGTTTGAAATAATGAATAGCAACATAAAACGATGTGTTTAAATGGTCTTTCATTGGCAAAGCTATTCAATTGCACAGAGATGAATTTTTGGGGCATTGTTGATTAACAAATCCTGACCAAGCCGAAAAAAACAAGTTAAATGTTTAGACTTCACTTTTGCCTCATTGGATTACTTAGCTTGCATGAAGTCGTAGCTTCAATGTGTTGCTTCAATTACTTCATAAACAGTTGAAAATTGTTTCACTAGAAACCGACTATGCTCAAGTAGGCTTCAAATGATATATGAAAAACAAGTTGAGAGTTGTCTATGGTTATTTCTACGGTCTATGCGCAGTTCTAAGGTATATACAAAAATGTTCCATTAGAAACAGACTATGCCCAAGAAAGTTTCGAATAATACATGAAAACCAAATTAAGAGTTATCTATGGCTATCTATACCCAGTCCTAATGCATGGCTGCGAATCTTGGGTTACTTCAAGTGCCATGAAAGCTGTTTGGGTGTTTTGTAATAAGAATTTTATGGCTAAAACATGTTGAAAATTGGCACGCGTTAAGGAAAACATTCGGCTAACACAGTAAGAAAAGTCAGGCTCACCAAGTTGTCACTGGCAAGATCATAGGAAAATGAGGAAGGGAAGCATAGGATTAAGTTTGAAAATTGCCTTGAAAATTTGCTATATTGCGCTAAAAACATACTTAAAAGTTATTTTCGTCTGACAGTCTTTAAGGAAGTATATATATGGCAACCACATTTTACGAAACATGTAAAGAAACTAGCCAATCATAGACAAGAAAGAAAAAAGGAAAGAGAAAACAAGAAAAAATGAACTTGAACTTGGACTCTTCCAATGATGCTTTGTTTCTACATTTTCTCTTTTTTCCCCTATCCTGTTTATGATTGGCTCGTTTTGATACATGTTTTGTATAAAGAAGGTTAGGAAGAAAAGACAAGAATGGCTTTTAAGTATGGCTTTAGTGCAATGTCGCAAAATTTTCATGGCGATTTTCAAGTTTTGTACCACAGAAAGATTGTTCAAGGATTAAGTTTGTTGACACCATCAACAACTGGATAAACAGATCCGTCCAGGATTAGTTTTTCAACTTCCAAGGAAAGAGTGGAGGTCCATGTCGGTCAAGGTTCCAGTGCAACAGGGCACCAATAGATATTTTATTTCCGGGTGGGTTTTGGGGTTGCAACACATTATCTCTACTGCCCAGTGGCCACGCTTAGACCTGATATGTCTGTTTCGTGATTATAAGACCTCGATCATTATGATGATACCGACGAATGAAGCTATCCAGGATTTAGTAATCTCATTTTGAGAATGAGGCGAATCGCATTTGGTAAATAATAGCAGTGTAACGCTGATCTGAATATGGAGATCATTTGAGCTTTAATTGTAATGGTGCAGCAGGAAAGAACAAAGTTTGAATTGATCATATATTAAAAATTCTACTTTATTGCCTATAACAGGACTGAACTCAGTATGATAAAGGTGTAAAAGTCAAGGAGTATGGTGAAAAAGACCGGTGACAGCACACTAATGTCCAATAGTAAAGGGAATGAATCGAGTAGTGCTGCTGAATCAGACAAGATCCAAGGCAGCGAAAATACCGAGAGTCCGATGACAGGACGATGTCGAGAGAACAAAGATATTGACCTTCATGTATGGGCTTTAATCAAAGAAACACCAAATCGATGTGTTTTGTTCAACGGCATCAAGGTACGCTTAGCCTCGTTCGGCAATGACCACACCGTCTTTCTAACAAGGGACCAGCAAGTTTTTTCTATTGGTGCTAATAAATATGGTCAGCTGGGTGTTGGTGATACAGAAATTCGAACCAAACCATGTCTGGTGACTGGTTTGCTCGAGAAATCGATCTGGAAGGTTTCTTGTGGTGCACGACACAGTGGGGTTGTTAGTAAAAGTGGCCAAGTTTACTGCTGGGGTGACTCGAGACAGGGGCAATGTGGGGTTGGCGAGAAAGGCTTATTCACAACACCTTGTAGAGTACAGTTTGTCGACTCTGCTTGTGATAATGCCACGGGGACTGCCCTAAAAGTGCGAGAGCTGTCCTGTGGTGGGCTACATAGTCTTGCCATAGACCATAAAGGGTTTTTGTGGTCATGGGGTACAGGGGCAGGTATTGGTTTAGGGCAGGATGTGGATGAATGCTTGTTTCCCTGTAAAGTGAAGTCTTTGCACAATAAACGAGCAGTTGCTGTTTGTGCAGGAGATATGCACAGTGTTGCTTTGGTGCAAGAAGATTTCTATGGAAGCCAGTTTTGTTTAGCAAATGAAGCTGATAATGTGGAGAGCATAGGTGAAGCTCTTAAACATACAAAGAGTGATCCTGGTGCCACCATCCCCTTTCTTGAAAATGAATTTTATGCAATACAAGACCTATCATATGAAGCTGCAGATACAAGTAGTGCAACTATAGGTCTAACAAGGAGACTGTCATCAATAGAAGCAAGTGCGTCAATTTCCCAATTAGCTACAACATGTCAAGAAGGTGGGGATGCTGATAAAGAAGTGGACGGTCAAAACGCACAAGGAAGCTGCAGCACACCAAGATCAAGAAATAGCTCAGCTATAAAATTTGAAAACAAGTTGTTTGATCCAGAATATGATAGTCAGTTGCCTGAAAGCAAAAAAAATATTGTGGCACAAGATTCTGTGATATCTCACAGTTCTATCGCTGGTCCATCTGGCTTAGGTAATCTGGTATTTGAAAACAGACTCTTTGCAGGAGACAGCAATACTGACTCGGCTAATGTGTCCCAAATTACAGATCTTTTTGAAACTAGTTGTTCCACTCTGGTGCCATCAGATGCTGAAACCGTACAGCTATATTCAGATAGTTTTTCAGACAGCCAAGATGATACATCTCAGTTGCTAAACTTGCAATATTTAGATGTAAGCACAAGTGGAAAACAGTTAGAATTGCCAAAACCAAAGAAATTGGAGCACCAAATTGTTGATGTAAGCACTGGAGAAATTTTTCAGTCAGCCTTTGATATTCTTCCGTCTTCACAGGGTGCAGGTTGGACTGGAAGCAATCAGCTGCAGATTTCACCAACAAAAGGGATGGTTGGTTTAGATGATAACAGACCAACATTATTAGATTCAGTATCCACTGAGAGTGGTAATACATTATTTGATTCCACCTTTGGCACCAGTGAGTGGGAGACCAAGGAACCATATTCATCTCATCAGCCAAATCATGTCAATTTATTTCACCCGAAGCCACCCCAAGATAGAAAACGACGGGCATTTTCTACATGGTCTTTGGTCAGTGTTATGCACCCTGATGAAAGGAATAGTAAAATGGCATCATTTCCAATTGCGGGGAAAACTGAAGTTTGGGCATGGGGAAAGAATACTTATGGACAACTTGGCAAGAATGATACAAAAGACAGGTAAGGACATTGCTATTAAGATCTTGTTTTACTTGCTCTCTATAATAGTAATACATAGATTTGTTTGTATGATTAAATAATGTCTGAAAGTGGCAGCAGAGATATTTGAAGGTGCTTTGTACCTTAACCCTTGATGATGGACATCTCTTGACTTGATGCTTAAGTATGTATTGCTAATATGCTGCCACTTATTTTGTAGTTTTTCTTACTGGATTTACATCCTGTAAAGTTGACTTTACATTTGCCAATTGTTTCATGGGGTGCATATACAAACACCAATTTGTGGAAAATGAATTTTGTGGCAAAAGATCAATGCTTGTTCTGGTATATTTTATAAGCTTTACTTTTCTTTGGACATGTGTTATGTACCATAACCATGGACCTATAAGATACTTGGTGTATGTAGATAAGAGAAATTTCTTCTTCAGATCGTATTTGCAATAGGAATTAAAGCTTGGATTCTGGATCACTTTTTCGTTAATGAAATATTCATAGTGATAGTGAGGAAGTCTTCATGCAGTTAATCCAGTCACCATCTTTGGTGATGATTTCTTCATAAAAGTGACATGCAAAGGCACTGTCATGGAGAATACTGATGTTGTTTAAATAATCATATTGGCATGGCAGAAGTTTTCGTTATATGAGTGCTTCTAGTTACATTTATATTGTCTTATTGCATTGATATCTACAATTGATCTCATGCAGACATTGAAAAAAGTAGAAAAATAGTTATATTTGATCCATAGGCTGTACAATGCTTTAGACCATCATAACGTTTTTTACTTAAATGCATTCTATTATTAGTAGTATAATTGTCCAGTAGTCTATTAAATGTATGCAAATCAATGCAAATCACGTTTTGGAATGTAAGCTTGTCATCAAATTCAAAGTTTACTAAATATGCATTTATTGTCTCCAGTTAGTCAAGACACCATTTATTATTGATAGTGCCCTATGATTTACTGTTGGTTGTGCCTGCTAAATAACAAAAGACACTGGAGGTTTAAAAGGCACAAGCTTGAAATCACAGTGTTAAAGCCGTTCCCTGTGATTTCTTGAGATAACAGGCAGATTGAATTTTTTCTTGAGAAAATCGTCTGATGTTGCAGACATTCAGTATGAACTATGCACGCCCAGATGTCAAATCTAGGGTGAATTTTATCTTGCCCTTGCTGTTCATGGTCAAACACTACAGAAAAAGTAGAATGTAGCCCTGTGGTGTGCTTCAAGGTAACCATAAGGTAACTTTTGGTGCGTTGACAGTTGACACTGCAGAGAAACACAATGGGGAATCACGGAAAGTCGTTTCTGAATATGACTAGGAATGACAAAATTTGTCAATTCAAAAGATGATTGGATATGGAGGACCTTCTCCGCTTTTGAATGGTGGGGCAATGCCCATAGTGCCCCCTGCAACAACCAGCCACCACTGATTTTAGGTTTAGTATGTTCATTTTTTAGGTTAAGTAAATGTATTGGACATTATTACATTAGTTGAATTCCGCCATTAAATAGCTATAGGTTATGGTTTGACTGTAAAGTTAAGTCTGTTAATTAATGTTTGTTGCTTAAATGTAAACAATATTAAATTATCATATGGCTTATCTTTTTCAAGTTTGACAAAACAGACATGATAGAACTGAATATGCTTGCAATCCCTTTCATTTCATGGGTGCCAAAAGCTATAACAAACTGCCTATTGACATAAGAAAGACTGGATCTTTTAGCATTTACGATGAACTTCTGAAGAAACATTTTAGTTGAACAATTCTCATATAATATATTTTATTGCCTCATAACTAATATCAATGTAAGTTTTGGAGATTTTTATAGTAGGTTAGGTTTTTACTGTTTTCCTTTTTCCAATTAATTTAATCAGGACACACACTGATAACAGCACTATATGTTGAAGTGTCAATTCCTGTATAAAGATTTTTATTATATGTGAAAAGGTCCTTTAGCATTTGGCTTCTGGGGTTTTTTTGTTGTCCATTTGTTTTGTCAATAATTTCAGTTTTCTAACATGTGCAGTTACAATCATTGCCTTTTCATTTGAATAAATTCTAGCAGACCCTGTGGCTGGGGCTGTAGTGGTGTTTCATTCTTATGAAAGTGAGATACAGGATTTCAATGGGATTTTAAAAATCATAATTTTGAATTATTTACATTTTGTACTTGATGATTTAAGTGTAAATTTAGTTAGAAAAAATTTTGTTTTGTACCAACATGCTTAAGATAAAGCTACTCACTATCATTTTACTTGCCCAATTCTTGTTTTGCACAGATAAGTTAAAGGTGCACATTTCATTTCATAACATTTAACTAGCCAACAGTTCAACTTTTACTTTTTTATCATTTTTAGTTATTATGGCTAACTCATCATTGTTTTCACCTCATGTTATTGTATTATTTTAGTTATGTTCCTGCATGTATTGACAAATTATCAGGGAAAGGCATTGTGAAAGTTGTTGCTGGTGCATATCACTCACTGGCACTTACAAATTATTGTCAGGTGAGTTATTTTTCGTGTGTTTGATCAAATGTTATAATGGTGTCTTATAATACACCTACTGACTATGTTACTCCTTGAATTGACAGTGTTCATTTCCATCGTGGCTTTCTACCAAATCAGTCGTTATCATTGTCACCATGCCACCATGACAGCTATTATGGCTCTCCTTCTCATCTTCTTCGTAGGCACCGTCTTCATTATAGTCACTGTCATTGTCACTTTTTTATGTCATGCTTTCTTTTTCATTATCCTTTTCTGTCTTTTCCCACTCCTCTTCTTCCTCGATTTTTTGCTTCCTCTCTTATCCTCATCCTTTCCTCCCCCTTTTCCTCCTATTCCTCCACTTCTCTTCCTTCCTTTTCCTTTCCTTCTGACAAATCCTTTGCTGCCACTTTCTCTTTTCCCTCTGCCTTCTTTCTCCCATCTTTTCTTTTTTCTCTTTCTTTTTTTCCGTCTTTAACTCCTCTCTTTTACCTCTTTCTCCTTTCTTATCATCTTTCATGTTTTTATTTTTTGCCTTCCCTTTTGTTTCCTCTTCCTTCACCTCCTCGTCCCTCTCCTCTCCCTTCAGACTTCCTTCTTTTCTTTTCTGTCTCCTGTCCCACTTTCTTGCCCTTCTGTTCTTCCTTGGTCTTATTTGTGCCTTCTCTTCCCTTCTCCACCTCCTCCCCCATATATTCTTCCTTCTCATCTCTTTTTTGCCCTCTGCTTCTTAGATCTATTCTTCTGTCCTCTTTCTCTCATCGTATTCCTTGCCCTCTCCTTATCATTGTGATGCAAGATGAATGTTTGTTGATTTTTTAAAGTATTATTAAGTTTGAATCTCCCTGTACAAAAGCCCTGACAGCTGCTAATATAACAAACCCACCGTTTAGGTTTTCTGTGGTCTTACAGTGAGCCTAAAATAGCCCTCTTTATTTACCCAGATTAAGGCATTTGGCCAAATGAGTACCTACTGGAGTTAAAACAAAAGTGACCAAGCCAATTGTAATGTATATGAGATAATTTTAATTCGTATAAGGGGTATGTCAACTGTGATATCACAGCTTTTAACATTACTTTACAAGAAGATAAGGACAAAGGCTTAGCAGCAACCATTGAGATTTGAATTGTTCTAACTGGTTGTTGGTTGTGGTTTATTATTGCTTAAATCCATTTTAAACAGTTGTTTATGGCAATTATCAGAAATAGACAGTTGTTTGATCCTTATCACCAGTTGTTATGTTGATTTTAATCAAGTTTAACATTTGTTGTTGTTGTATTTACTAAAATGAGCAATGTCAGACTTATTGCAACTTGAAGTAAATAGCTACCATGTCTTCATGTCTAAAAAAGAAGTTAATTTATTATAAAAAATTGGTGTGACTACAGATCTAGAATGCTTACCAAATCATGAGGAAGAGTTTGTTAGGGGTTTGCAAACTTGCATTATTAGCACTTTACTACAATCAGTGTTTTGTGAGTTGATGCTGTTCACCTTTAATAAGCAGAAGAAACACTCATTATATATATGAATACATATAAGAAATTCTCTTAAGCCCCATCACACTAAGTGTATAAAGATTTATATTTACTCGGAAAGTACACTCTTCCTTTAAAATGTTTTAACTTTAGTCTTCATCAGTTACTTTTCTCTACAATTTTCATACAATGCTTATATGTAAGATACAACAAAAGAAATACATTACAAAGGAAAGTACTTAAGGGAATACTGGGAATTACAAAGATACTTACAGTCCATTAATACTCAAGAAAATTTCATTATGCTTAGCAGTCAAACTTACAACAATACACAGTGATACAATAGGTTCTCTAAGGAGATAATCCTAAGAAATATGAATAAGAAAGGAGTTCAAAAACAATTAGAAAAGTCGGTAACAATTGTGATGGCATGGAGGTTTGAGTGTTGGCTTTTAAGTCTGAGGATTGCAAGTTCGAGCCCGGTCGGCTCCCCCTTAGTGCAGCAATTGTGGTAATGCCCACTCTTGAC
>JANTCA010004710.1:2791-30541 GCA_024741275.1 Chironex yamaguchii
GCTTGTATTCTAATGGCCAATTAGCTACTAAGAGTAGGACTTTTAGGTGCTTTGAATCCTTTATTTACGTTGCACTAGCACAAACAAAAGAACCGAAATGGTATCGACGTTTCTACCACTTAAATGTCACTAAACTTCTCATGAAAAGTTGGAAAAACTGTACTTAAAAACTGTTATCATTTAAGACTGGAAATATTTATCCGCGTCGAGAACTGCATTCCAATTAGACTAATATCTTAGAGGGATTAGAATAACATTTTGTATTTCAAGACTGGCATAACAAAACATTCATATGATATTATTATGCTGCAAATGACAATATTTCCTTAATATCGGATAAGTACATAATGATCCTCAAGGTCACTAGACTTATAGATATTTCAAGTCACAGGCTTCTTGATTGCATTTTTCATGACGTCAACAAATGTAATGGTGTCTTCCTTTAAAGGCCAAAAGAAGAGATTAACTATCCCCGAGTCACCATTTAGAGGCCATCAATTACAATGACGTTTAATATGACGAACATATTTAATTAGATAGCTCGCAACCATATTTTAAGGCCCCACTGACCTCAGTAGTAACAAAGATTATCGCTTGAGAATCTGAACAAGGAATTTGCTTAGACGTCAAATAAGCAAGTCTTGCATGTAGGAAATTCCCAATTAAGGTAAGCGCTGTTATTCATATTCCATATATGGTACAAATGCCCCCTTGGGTTTGATACATGTAAATAGAATAAGGAAGCAAAATGGCCTAATTAATACTTTCTTATGTTTATCAAACTATGGTAACATATGGACCTCGATCACAAAAAGAAAATTTGTTTTTCCTCTGCGTTTTTCTTAGCTACAATTCGCCATAGCATTTTAGATCTAGAAATCTGTGAACCGGGCTATGAGAACAAGAGGTTTAGCTTTCGTATTAACTAACATAACTTACTAATTACAAACTAAGATCGCGTGACATCAAGCATGAAAAAGTCTTTACAGGTTGTTTACATGCAAACTCTGTCTATTAATACCGCGTAACTTTGCTTGTACAAAAGGATCACGTATGCTCCAACATAACGCCGAAGCACCAAAGTTATGTAATCAGGCGTGATTGTTGAAACGTTGCAGACCAGTCACTACAAATTTCATGGCTGATACTCCTAACAGTAACAACTATTGTGGTTATTCATTTAAAATCTTGCAATTTAGAGCTATGACTAGCATACTAAAAGAACGGATGACTAGACCACAGAAAAGTGTCCTCAGGTTTGCATAAAGCGAATAAAATCTCTAATGCTAATTAGTTGTTGAATCCTAGCTTACTCTCAACAAAGTTACGTGTTACCTCTCCACTTCATGCCATGTGGCACAAAAGGCCTCTGCGTGCACCATCCACTTATCTCTGTCGTTCGCCGGTATCCTCACTTTATTCCAACAATCCCATTCATCCATACACGTCATACCTCATCTCCTTGCCAGTGAGGCATCACATCGTCCTCCTGTTCCGGTTGGTTTCTGTGCGCGGTGCTGGTTTCCGTAATCAGCTGGCTTTGAGGACGAGGAGACTGGTCCCATGCCTAACCTCTGTCCCCTTGAGGAAGGGTTGGTTGGTGGTCTGTCATGGTTTTCCATCCTTAGACGACTACAGCTACCATGCTCACGAGCTCCATCCACCTGGGCTTGAATTCAGGGTTGTTCTCCACCTAGGTAGGTTATGTGGCTTTACCAGCTCGGCTGGTCATGCCTGTGACTCCCCTTTGGAGAGGTCTGGGGCATATTTCATATACAGGCTATCACCTGGTCCCTTGGCTTCTTCTGGGAACACCCAAGTTCGTGGCGTGGAAGTGTGACTACGCCTCGTCTCAAGGACCCAAAGTCCAACCTGGAAGCGAGAGTACTCAAGCAGGGTTCTCAACAAAGTAAACAGAGCAATATGCATAGCAGGGGTCCAGATCATAGTTTTGAACAAATTCCAAATGTTGATACATTTAATCCTTATCGTAAATCTAATCTAAGACCTTCAAAGTGATAGACTCCTCAGATGCTCAAAGTAAACAATGGTTTTCACTTGACCTCAGCCAATTTTATATACACATCTGTGTTTGCAGTGATATGTTTAGTTGGATAACAAATAACACTGCTAGAACGAGCCTGTGATCCTTTGGAATTCTACAGATGTTTCCACATTTCCATGCATAATAATAAAACAAGAAGCAATGAATGCGACAAAAAAGGGACACACGGGGATCAAACACAAATCTCATCCATATTCTTTGATCCCCAAGGAACCAGCAATAATTCACACTGTAGACTTTGACATACCACTGCATACAAATCTGTGTTTGCAGTGATATGTTTAGTTGGATAACAAATAACACTGCTAGAACGAGCCTGTGATCCTTTGGAATTCTACAGATGTTTCCACATTTCCATGCATAATAATAAAACAAGAAGCAATGAATGCGACAAAGAAAGGGACACATGGGGATCAAACACAAATCTCATCCATATTCTTTGATCCCAAGGAACCAACAATAATTCACATTATAGACTTAAACAACAATGTATGCAAGCATGACAGCCAGTTTCAAATTGAAACACGAATGACAACGGAAATTCCACACTCGTTTTATTAGTCTTTAATAAAAGTGGATGAGAATTGGATATATTTAGCACAGCCACAAGACCTTTATATCACTAATCAATGTATGTTTATACCTTCCCTCACAGAAAGTTAATTATTTGTAGCAGTCAATTGTTCAAATTTGTTCCCGCCTTTGCCATTCTCATCTGTATAAAATCGTCCGCAAAGCATCCATTGAGAGCCCACTGGAAGCATTTCTTCTCCGTCAAATCTGATCTCTCGTAAAATTTTATCACAAAAACGTAACAGCATCAGTAAAAATCCTTTTGGGACAAATCTTGTATCGGCACAACATTTTACAGCCAATGAAAGTTTTCTTGTTCCTCGGAATTCAATTCTCTCCTTAAGCATAAACTAAAAATTCTAAGCACGACCTTGACACTTTCCATAAATTTAAAGTGAAACAATTTTATATACCTTTTCTTGTTCTGTTGAGACTTTTTCACACAATTCAATTTCAAACCGTTGAAATACAGCTATGGACGCAAAAGCAGGCTTCTTCGCCTACATTGTCTATAATGCAATTCAAGCATTATAGAATTGTGATAATAGAATTACGCAAGTTAAAGAGCGCGTGGAAACAACGTATTTGTCATACATGCTGAGGTATGAGGAATTCAGAGGTATTGAAACATGATAAATGGAGAGGGTGTACCCAATACGCTGAGTCATGATTTTCGTGCTGTAATGCTATTGGTGGATCTGACAGTGTCAGACTGACACTAATCATATGAACTTACCATGTACTGATTTTCAAAACAGATTTCACATATGAATGTGATTCATATTTGCCTACATACATGTTATTAGCTCGCTAGCCTCATCATTCCATTTATGCTCCATGTTGTTGTATGATTTCGAATAATTCAATATGCCTAAATGGAAGTCCTCGTATGAAAGTAGCAGGTGGTATGTGAAATCGTGGGGAGAAAAATACGTATGGGTGAAGCAAGCAACTGATGGAACAGATAATGCCTTTTGTAAGCTATGCTGCCAAACCATCATACCAAAAGCATCCAATCTTGCTCACAATGAAAAATCAGAAACACACATCAAGAATGTTAATGCTGCAAATAGGGCAAGACCAATACCATTCAAGAAGGTACAAGGAAAGAACGATGATTCAAAGAAAATAAAAACTTTGGAAATAGAGATGGCAGTTGGAATTGCATATCATAGCGCTCTTCAATCAGTTGATCACTTGGGTGAATTAATGAAAAGACATGGTGAAGGTAGCACAATTGGAAACCTCAAGATGCATAGAACGAAATGCACAAAGATTTTGACCAATGTTGTAATGCCTGCACTGAAAGAAAACCTTGTAGAAAAACTGAAGGGCAAGAAGTATTCTGTGTTAGTAGACGAATCTACAGATATTTCATTGGACAAGAACATGGCAATTGTGCCGAGATGTTTTGATGAAACGTTGGATGAAATTGTCACTGCTTTTGGAGGTCTTGTTCCTGTTTCCAGTACAACTGGTGTCATTCTATTCGAGGCTTTAGTCGAATGCTTGATAAGCTTTGGTCTAAGCTTAGCTGACTGCATTGGATATGGATCGGACGGTGCGGCAAATATGATAGGTCACGAATAAAAGAAGCGTCCCCCAACTGTATCCAGATGAGATGTATTTGCTACTCATTGAGTCTGGTGCATTCAGCACCCATTTGAGAAGTTACCATCTAATGTGGGGTTTCTCCTAAGAGAGGTGCCAAAATGGTTCTCCAAGAGTCAAATAAGATGCGACGCTTTTCAAGATCTATTCAGTGTTATAAATCCAGACAATAAGCATCAAGGTACTCCTTTGCCTTTCACAAAGTACTGTGAAACTCGCTGGCTTATCCGCAGAAAATTGATGTGCAATATCTTGGTCAACTGGGAGGAGTTGAAAGCCTATTTTCTTGTTGCTGAGCCTACATCTTTACAAAATAGCAAATTTAAGGCAAGATTACTACCTGAAATGTTAACAAATCCCGGCAACCATCTCTATATTTAGTTTGCAACTCCTATTATTGCAGAGTTTGAAACAGTCAATGCTCTTTTTCAATCTACCAATGCAGACAGCGAAGAGCTAGATAAAGAGCTGCATTTACATTACAAAAGCCTTAGGGACCGAGTTTTCGATGCAAATGGCAATTGCAAGCCAATTACTCAGGTTGACATTGGTCACAAATTCATCACAGAAGCGGAAAAATACATCTCTCGTGGTCAATCTGTTGATGCACATGACAATGTGATGGCCATTAAAGACAGATGTGCAGTGTTTCTTAAAGCAGCCATCTTCCAAGTTGAATGTTGACTTCCAAAGACAAGAAATATTTCCAAGGGCTTAAGATACTTCAAACTAGAAAAGATATTAAGCCAAACTGCACGGATACCATTCAAAGAATTACCATTTTTCCACCTACGAGATGAAAACAGCGATTCTACTGAAGAACAGTACAGGAAAATCCAGTTTGTGAACTGGGTTGATGAGGAAGTTTTTATGGGCGAGATACCAAGCGATAAAGTTGCATTCTGGTCAGGAATAAGGAGATACGGGAATTCTGCTGGAAATACGCCATTCAAGTCCATATCAGAATATGCCCTCTCATGCTTATGTCTACCGGTAAGCAATGCTGTGGCGGAAAGGGTCTTCTCCTATGTCACATGTGTGAAGACAAAGCAGCGCATCAGGATGAAATTAACTGCACTAGATGCAATAGTGAGCATAAGAACAAACCTGCATTTCAATGATCGCTGTTGTAAAGATTTTACTGTAACTGAAAGGATGCTCAGCTTATTCTACACAGAGCAAATGTACATGGAAGGCTCAAGTGATAAAAGTGATGAAGGTAGTGGTATTGTCGAGACTCTGTGTTGTTTTTAAAATCTTTTGGATAGGGCTATTAAACAATGTCTATGTGTTAGAAGCGAGATTTCTTTCTCATTATGATTGTAGTTGACATCATATCAGTCTCGTTTTCAGTTATTTGTGATTTCTTTTGTTCAATAGCTTCTTTTTCAAATTTGGCCTCTGGCTTTTTTTCGTTACCCATTTGGCTTAGCGGGTTTTCAGGACCTGGCAACCCTGGTGCGAAGACCTTGTTTAAGATCTTGCTCCTGTAAATGACGTATACAATTAACTCCCTCTAGTTATAGAGAGCTTTTTACACGTTGAGTCTTTTTACGTGATATTTTTGGAAAGAGCAATTATGTTGCTAATTATTTCTACTCGTTGCTTTAAAGGTATCTTTCTAATTTCCTTGCCAAATTGAAATTTCTAGCACATGATAATGCATAAAACTTGTAGGTATAAAAGTAGATGGCAACTTTCCGAAGCATTTCTGAAATGCAAAATGATAAGTAGTCTGGAAAACTCCCTGCCAAATTCAATGCGCTTAGAGCAGTAACGGCCATTTTGTTCTAAAATGAATTTGGCAGCTGGGAAAAATGCTAACGTCTGGCTTTTGTCGCCGTGTGATTTATAAAAGATTCATGTTAATCCTTTCTACTTTTAGACCACTGAAGCAAATACAGAGGCAAAAACTGAAAAAATATTTCACCTTAAATGTCTTCCTGCAAACTTTTTCTTAAAACAGGACCTGTAATATTCTAAACTATCTGTATGCATTTTGTCCAGTGAGGTAGTAGATTTTTAATTACACCTGTTGATCCATTTCATGCAAGGATTTGTCAACGATAATCTATGGTCAAAACAGAACAATAGCGGTTTAAGCTAATAGCCAAGGCTAACTTTGTTCTCTTTGTTGCTTAATGGTTACCTTGGCTATGAATACTGTAAGAATATTAATTATCGCCGAAGTTGATACATCCTAACTCGTCTACGGTCATCAGAATAATCAGCATGTTTTTTATTTGTTTTTGCTCAGGAATGAAAACTCTTTTTACAAGCTCACAATTTAAACGTGATTCATTAAAAGATTCTATGACCTTTCCAACTTCCCATTTCCGAGTGTTTTTTTGTCAGAAATGTCTTTGATATTTGTTAAAACTGCTGCAATTTGTAGCATGATGGAACAGAACGACTTTCCTACTAAAAGTACTCATACAATCAACTGAAATATACTCAAAAGTAGGAAACTAATCACAAACCAATACAAACTGTTTTAGAGCCAAGACTAACTATTACGAATTATGAACCAAAACGTACAAAATAACAAACAAAGTGAATTACCAAAAAAAACTTTCTTACATAGTATTTATCCTTGTTTATTATGACAATAACCAGTCACACAATTACGGACGTCTGGAGGTATGTTACGATAAGCAGTATGCAAAGAGCCTGTTAAATCGCACGACACTATACTCTCTAGTTCCAACATTACCCGATGATAGGAAAAGTATAAAACGTCGCCTACTAACTCATCCTGTTTAAGACATGATAAAGTAAATAAAAGTAAATATTATGTCTACTGATTAAAGCATGACCATGAACTCTTTCCTATTCTCACAAACTTGTGAATAATTGTCAAACGTTTCCTGTTATTAATAATTCTCTGGGTCCTTAATACAGTAACTAGCATCAAATTGATCATTTGGTCAGGGCTTCACTAAAAGTAGATAACGGTCCTTTACGTGTCAAAAGACCTTTTAAAGTCAAAGAGCCAAGCCCATTAGTTTGATAGCTTTTGCCGCCAAAATCTCTAACTTAATTATCTGTGAATATTTGGCAGTACTTCATTATGATTTACATTTTTAAAGTTCTCGTGACAAAACTCGAAAATTGGAATATGTTTCTTATTGACTGACGCTTGCGCGAGCCGGTAAAACACCACAATATCAGTATAGATAACATTCAATGTTTGTGTTAAACGATAACACTACATGTTTGTTCCATAAGATAACACTACACGTTTGTATCACACGATATCACTAAATGTTTGTATCACACGATATCACTTAATGTTTGTATCACATAATAATACTAAATCTTTGTGTTGTACGTTAGCATTACGTTTTTGTGTCTCACAATAATAGAAATGTGTTTTAAGAGCACAGTCTTGTGCTGAATATCAATGTCAATGTAATCCTTGTCCATTTAGCTTGGCTATGCTGTTGAATTTGACATGTAGCCCGTTGACGTCATTGCATATTTTGGACAAGGACCCTTTGTAACATCAAAATGAGCTCGAGACAACAGATTAACTTGTAGTCTGTACAACATGTACTTTAGAAAACCAAGAATCTGGTACTAAAATAAGCAACAACAGACTTTGAGTGCTTGTAATCAGATTTTAAGAGGCACGTCTGATTAGGCTCTTATTTCTACTTATCTGGAGCTTTTAGCTATCCTGGTTATTTACTGGACGACGTTCTTTCCTTTAAAACAATATTTTGGATGCATTTGTCTCCTTTCGCATTATCTGTGCATTTCTTGGACTTTTTTAGTGTGGTAGATCTCTCCAATAAGTGTTCATTCATTTGGTATGTTTCGGATGAACCGTAAGCCACCCGACACGTGTACTCGCTCATATACTAAGAATCGTGCAAGAAAAAAGATGCCAAAATATATCAATAGCTTGCCTCGACTGTCCTTCTGATTCAAGTACTTTTGTTCTCAACGCGTCCTTGCTGCCTACAGTTAAGGGCAAGTTGGATTTGTTGTACCAGTAAGTAGAGAGTAGGTACTGCATCAAGCTTGTGATGTAAGATTTTGATTCTTGGTCCTTGTGGGTTACTTTTGTATGGGCTGAACTGACACACTATTGTTACTGAAAGCAAAAACTCAGTGTGGTTGCTCACCTAGGAAAGATGGTAATAGGGTAGAAGCTGCTAACCAGGCAAACGATTGGTTACTTTATGAAGATTGCTCTAATACTAAACTTATGTTTCTCTTTATTTCTCATATTTTCTTTACGTGTTGTCCAATCAGTATTAAAATGGGCTTTTTCCCATTGTGCATGTTAATGTTTTTACTTCGATGTCATCTGTCCGTGAATGCCCGATATTTTGATCCTACAAAGGGCCTTATGTGATAGTAGCAGGTACTCCTTCGGACACCATGTGGATTGTTCAAGAGCAGACAGTTTCTGCATCCAGTGGTACAAAATGTAATATACACCCAAATGCAAATTACATTAACTTTAATATGTAACTTATATGCTGGTTTAAATAACCAAATTATCGAACATAGTCCTTCCGCTGCTCTCGTTACCTCACCTAACTTTTGCGTTATATTATGCGTATCCTTTCTGTCTGTATTACTATCACATATTTTTACCCTGTTCCATCACAAAATGTCATCCCATGAAAAATTATTTAAACATAAATTTGCAGGTTACAGTCTTAATCTGTATACAAAGCATATTAACGTTATAGAATGTCAAAAGTTAAGTTCTTGCCAAAAACCAAATGTGAACTCCTACGTCATTAGAGCATTTAGATTTTGTGTCTGTACTAAAATGATAATAACCTTTTACGCAGGTTAAATACCGTAATAAGATTATCATGCGGAACTCTAGATAACACAAGAAAGATTCAAAACAGAAGCAAATATTTCAAATAGACAGCTGGTGTTGTCCATTTATCCGAGACTACAACTACAGTAATGGAAGCAAGATTGAATACCCATCATTTATGTTGGCAGACAATTATCACAAATTTTATTAAAAGGTACAAAACAACTGTAAGGACCTTAAATTTTCTTGCAGAATACAATTCATCTGTACAGTTCATAAAATTTTCAAATCGGTTCCTACTGGGTTTACCCAAAAATTAAGTTATAAAAGGACAAGAAAGAGATACCACTAATTTTTTTATTGTATGTAATGTACGTAAGTGACAGAATCCATGCCCTGTGGCCGTTTAAAAGACAGAGCTCAGAATAAAGAATAGGCAAGGTCACTTTACCATGAATTGACTTCATGCAAACACGTTCAGGTGTATTTCTAAAGAGGAAGTAACCACAGGTCACTTAATTATAACGAGCGATGAAAATAATGATACGTAGCATATCTACTCAAAAGTTGTATTAAGAACTTTATAATGCAATATGGTTACATTTAGTCTGGTTACGTCAACATATTCAAAACTCCTCATTAGCGATTCCTTTTTGAATTTTTCAGAGTTTTTCTGAACGAGCCGTTATATTTTGTCAGCGGCTACTGTCGGATTTTAGTACACAACTGAGTGCAACATCACCCAGTTCTATGGCTTTGCAATATACATACAATCCAGATGAAGTAAGAAGGTCTAGGTTAGGCATAGATAGGTAGATAGAGTAAAGTTGCTTGCTCGGGACAAAAGAAGTGCAGCAAGTAGCATGCAGCAATATTCATCAAATTGACAACAGTCAAGGATACCAATGCTGTCGTTGTTACGGTGGATTATCTAACAAACTTGCCATTGACAATCTAGGAACTTTTGTAGCTTCGTTTTTGCAGAAAAATGAAAGCTCGGTTTACTTACAGATTAACTATAAACACATAGCCAATTCCTCTCCCTGTGATCTAGTAGCACTCTTAAAATCATAAACTGCAACCTCCTGTTGCTTATTTGTTCCATATCCGTAGTCGTGTTCCTGAAACTCTCACTAAATGACATTATCTAGCCTAATTTCAGTCACTTAGCAAAACATGTTGCGTTGTCTTGTAAGCTGCCTTGTCCTCTTCATTTGACTTTAATCCTGTCATGGCTATTATCATCAGAACATTATGAATATTAACTCATATTGAACCACACAAAAGGAATACTAATCTTTGTATAACCTCCTCCCCAGAAGTTCACATCAAGACAAATTTTCATATCCATGTCCATAACTTGTTTTTTGTTGTCCTCTTAAACTGTCAGAACTTGGAGCACGTTAGCGTCAGAGTGGTTTCTAGGTAACTGTACACTCAACAGTTTACAATAAGGAGATTTCAATACCAAATTTACTGGTCACACTGTACGTAGATTGATCGAATTTCTTTATGTGCTGATAATTAACTAAAGGACCGTGAAAGGTTCAAGGTGACCCAGTACTATTCTTGATTGCATTTCTATTGTTACACTCTGACGAGTCCAGTTGATTCTGTCCATGTGACGGTAATGGACTTTGGAAATTTATTCCACGCTCTTTCTTTTTTCTCAACATTATTAATTTATCATAAATAAACAAGAAGATCGCTACAAAAAGAAAAAGACAGTCCGAATTGAGCAGAGACAATGTAAACCCAAAGAATCAAGTCATGTGACATCCCTAATCCATGCTGGGGTTTTTTAGTTAAAATTGTTTGTATTTATTTGTATTTATTATCACCGAAAGTCATTGTTTTATAATGACTATTGGCAGGGCAGTTCCTGTTGGCAAGTTAGAAGTGTCTCCACCCACGAACACAGCGTATAAAGTGATAACCCAGGATGCATGATTTCCCTCCGTTTGTGTTCATGTTTGGCTTAGTGACAATGTTTAAATATGCTGTATAAATTTCTGTTTGAACACTGAAATAGTCGCAGATTCAAAATTCAAGTTAGTACTCCACAGTTGTCAAGAGCGTGGAGACATTCAATGGCAACTACTTTGTCAGCAAACAAATCGTTATGCCAAAACAAAATAACTCCGGCCTCAAATATCAGAAAGTTAGCAATGGCGCAATTGTTGTAAGAGTTATCCATAACAAACAAAAAATCAACATTAAAAGGAGTAAAATGTTCTTGGTCAAATTCTGTTGACATAAAAAGGCTTATCTGGAAAATACGGTTCACATGAAGAGAATTACGAAGATTTTCAGTGAAAAATCGTATATCACAGAGCACATTGGAGCAAAAGGTGACTCTGTCTACTCAAACACAAGCTACTGTTGTTAGATCTCTACACTTTACTTGGTAGGCAACTTAAGATCGTTGGTACCGTAGGTGTATCGCGCCTTCAGCTTAATTTCAATTTGCTGGCCAATTTTGCTTTTGATGACTCTTTATTGCTAATGAAGAATTAGTAGATGACGTCGGAACAATAGTTTAACCTCCTACCCCGGAAAAGTCAAACGTAAATGAAGGTGAAATGCAAAGAATATATTCCGATGATTTACATCGTTTGCTGGTCCTACTTAGAAAATAAACAAACGGCCTGCTTGAAATATCCTGACTTAACCACAGAGCATGCAAAGTCGTAGATTTTGTTTTCAGGCCTTTGCTGATATTGAGCAAACTTTCAAACAGCAATTTCACAGGTTTTGTTAAGTAACGTCAACAAGACGAGTTCAATCTCACACATTCCAGTCACAGTGGATATTAGAACTCGTTTTAGTATTTTATTATCGACATAGTCAGGTGTGCCCTGTGAAGCTGTTCAGAGAAAAAGTTAAAATCATAATACCAGTTGGTGAATACAAGAGTTGGTTTATTTATCACATCATTTTAAAACCACTGTACCAGTCAAAGAGCAAGTTCAAAAATCAGTACTTTACCGTAATTACTCATGGTAATAATAAGAAAGGGTGGATCTGAAAAGAAATAGCACTTATAGTTTGAGCGGGGCACTTACCTTGTAATGACATTCTGACTAACGGGTATGCATGCATCCCATGTTGCTTTTCGCCATAAAATTTTATACAATTGTCGCAGTACTGCTCAAACAAAATGGATAAACTGAACAGTAACAAGTAAAGTAATATAGCAATAATGCATGAGCTTTAATTGGCTTCGCCAATTGCGCTCTTGATACTACGGAGGAATCCAGCATTAAGATATTTTATGTTATCATGATTGGTATTGTACTAAAAACTCACTTGTGGATCGTAAATCTAAGAAATACCGAAAGGAATTGTTCTCTCTTGGTTAAAATCTTGAAACCCTAATAAACGCGGAAAAGGTGCTACGTCAAGTGGGATTGACTCCTCCCATAAATGACCTCTTTACCAAAGTTTTAGCACCACTGAAATACGAAAACACAAATAAACGTAAATCCGAGTGACTTTCTTAAAGTAATTAATTGAATATATTGTGCACTTACAAATATTTGTGGATTTGCACATTTGCTAATTGAATGAATACACGACGTAATCCACTAAAAGTGCATGGCAAAACGGAAATCATTACATCACCTCATGATGTTAAAACTACAGCGGTTTGAGACAATGCTGTTGTAACTACAAGAAGATACAATCGATATCATCGCAAAATTTTGCGGAAGGACCAAACATAGTTGTACACGATTGGTGCTCATTGTGGACAAAGATTGTGTTCTGCCTCCGTATGACATGGGCGTAGTATTCTAAGGGTCTTTAGACTATCTAAATATCGATGTACACACGGGTACACATGAAGTTTTTGTTTTACATCTAAACACCATACATAGAGCTATCATCCATTTAAAGAGTAAGACATCCTTGAAAATGTATGAAGCAGGACTGCCACAAGCTTGTATTTTACAAAATCAAACCTGTGAATGGAACGGCATACAAAAGCCGTCCATGCTCCCCCAAGCCAAAACCTTTCCTATGGTCCTATATGAAGAAAAGGTACAGAAAATGTATCTGTCTCCGTAAATTAGTAAGCGTAGCAATTGTTGTGAATTGGGCTATTAGTATGTATCTGATTGACCAAATCGATCCCACAAGGAGACATAACCGTTATAAAGCTAGAAAGACTTTACACTACCTGTTAATGTTCATTCTCACATGGTTCATCGTGTGATTTGAAGGGGAGCAGTGGGACAATTATATCTTTGGCGTTAACTTGATGATATTTACACTAAAATAAACTCTGGAAATTGCTATCAAGAAAGTGTCGGCGAATTGGCTTCACAAAAAACAAAGAAAAACCAAAACGACACAAGATCATATTTCTTGTACGTATACATTACAAGACACTAATTTACAAACAAGTTAGTACACCATTGCTAAGCAGCGAGTCAGTAAAGATGGGAACAGGGCCAAGGCAAAAATTTGGTAAAATTTGTATCCTACTGACTCCCTGTATCATAGCATTTAACAATCTGCAGACTCCCGATCTTATGTTCCAAGAGGCGACCACTTGAGAGTAAATTTCAACAAATAATAGTGGATTCTAAAACACTTGTCTTATGGATTACTTGTAGACGTGTATTTGGCATAATATTTCAGCATTAACATCTCGATGTTCCCAGTGGTAGTTTCGGTCGTTGTTGTAGTGTTTTTCCGATGTGTTGAGAAGGATGCCGAATAAGAGTAAGAAGGATAAGGAGAAGGTAAGCACAAGTTGTACTTGCTAATTTGCTCGTTGCTTTAAAGAAAATTGGTACTGATCGGTAGTCCGTGTTAGCAGAATTGTCATTGAATGTTTAGATTTTATATTCGTAACAATTGGGCGTTGTAATGATAACAACAATAAGGTGTCCCTGACATCACACTATTTTACGACACGGTATCTTGATTGCGTTCCACGACAAACATCAACAATGGACAACTCAATACATGTGAAGTTGAGTTTTTGCAGCCTACAACCAACCCCAATATTAGTTTTAAATTGTTCGTGACATTGCTGTCCCACTTATTTAACTGTTACTGTAGATCATACTGAAGTGTGTCTTAGTTTTCAAAGTATCGCTTATGTATATCAACAATCTCGCCGTACACGATTTCAAATGGTCCCAATCAGTACGTACGAGTTTTAGAAGGTCATTATGATCAGGCTAGGAGTACTTGCTACCTAATTTAACAATGCAAAAATTGTCAACGTTTCTCTAGATACAAATCTGTAGGCAGTCAAACACTTATATTTATCGGGGTTAAGTTGAGTTGTCAGAAGAAGAAGGGTCAAACTTCAAGTCCTAGCAATCGTCACTAGACATAGGCGAAAATGATTGATTGCAGCTTTTGTGTAAAAGTGGTTTTCAAATGTTTCGGATTATTATTTGCCTGGCGTTAAGTTGAAAATATAGTTATTTCATTTCGCTGCCTTCTAGGGAGGCAAGGCTAATAGCGGTGACCAGAAGAATGCTCAGAAAGGACAAGTAATCGAACCACTCGACGACGTAAGTTGTTATTTATAATTTTGGAAGAAACATATATGTACGTCTTCTGCTGTCATATTAAAGACAAAGATTACAAGCGGTATTTCTAGGTAAAGGCGAATCAGACTGATCACTTCTAGGGTCAGGGTCAGTAGTGAGCTGAAGGAAACGGATGATACGGCCATAGTATTTGTTGACATGGTGATGCTAAAATCACATGCTCGCGGCTGAAATGCTTACACTCTAATTTTATAACTTCAACTAGTACTAGAGTACACAGTTGACCCTTGCTTACTCTGGTAGGTCTGGTAAAGATGTCCTGCCATGGTTTTGTTGGAGCATCCTACCAGTTGTAATACCTTTCTTATCGGCCAGGTGCACCTGTCGCTGAGGGACCTCTGAATCAGAAAGTTAATTTGACTTCAGTTTGACTCGTGTTGGACAATGTAATTGTGGTTATTTCACCCAGGCCATATAAATTACTCGTTGTAGATAGCTTATACAGTTGCAAACCTGATGATTTAGTCCTACCAGAGGCTATCGCTTTAATGGTGTTATTATAGACAAGACGATGTTATATGTATTACGACTTTCTTAGGTGTGGATGTATTGCGGAAATCTTTATTTGCATATCGATGATGATTAAAATTGTGCCTGAGACGAGATTGCGAGCCAGAATCTCTTTCGTACTCAAAAACCTACCCCCTGTTACGCCCAGGCCTGTTTGTTGCAGGCCTTATGTTCCTATTTAACTATTGCACAACAGGTACATTGTTTTGGAATGGTAAATGTTGCATGCAGACAACAATTGAAACAGATTACTTTTCTTCTATACTGTTTTTGTTTGTTTTATTAATAATAGTCTTTAGTCGTTATAGAAGTCATGTCATGCTAACGACTTGGAGTTTACTTATTACTATTACTAGGTAACTATTATATTTCTGGATTTCTTTGCATATATGTTATACATATTCCATTTTATACGTTTTAAACCCATAGTGTTCATAGTAAAAACTTCGTTTGCCTTGATATCTCACTCGATCACAACATGCTGTATAATTATAATTTTAATTCTCTTACATTACTGTTGTGCTGGTTAGTGATTAGAGGTATGGTCATCATAGTTGTCCCTCCTCCATTTTGAATACATGTCCTTGTTTCATGTGGATACAAGTGCTGATAGTGAACTTCATTTTTATTCTAAACTAATGTTTTTTTCACTGATTGATCATTTAATGTGAAGGCTGTAACCGTTACCCCTGTTTTTATGCATTTGTTCTTTGGCTCTAACATAAGCCATATGGAGAACCTGTGGGTCTGGTGCTGGCGAGTAATGGTTTGGCCTAGACAGATCAGGAGTATGAAGATTATATTGTGTTTACTGTTACAAAGGGAGGGTTGCCAGGCCTGCCTGAACTTAACGTTTGCCAATGCTTTAATGGCAAGTTTAATTGCTGGATCATTGACAACCAAGATACTGTTGTTTGTGGATCAGATGGGTTTAGAACATAATAGGGTTACAACCAGCATCGGCACTGAGGGGTACTCAAGGTATTCACTGAATACCTATTTTTTTCAAAGATGCCCTAATATTTATTTTAGCTCCAAAATTTCTTTCCTGTAATGAACTCTTGCACAATAGAGATGGATCTTCGTTAAACAACCCTTTTATGATGTCAGAAATGACGTGGCTACCGTAGTTCATTTCTTGAGGATGACAAACCATTCAGGAGTTTTTATTCAATGAACTGATTAATAGCTGTTGAAATTTTCAGATTATGATGGCAGTGTAGCACGTTAGGTATTCAGAGTCTATGCTGAATGCTATCTCATTGTTTCCGGAGCCCTTTTTGACGTTGACTACAATGGACCATTTGGCATTATGACAAAGAGTGTCTGAACAGAACATATTCAGTTATCATTTTGAATACTACAGCGAGGCTCCCTGTGTTTTTGCTTTTGACAAAGTTTAGTTTGATGGATCAGCTTTTGGAAAACGAGTGTCATTTGGGCTTTTCATAATTTTCTTCTTTGCGATCCCAACAAAGAAATCAACTCACATGTAGTCATTTTTGAATATGAATACTATATTTTAAGTACACTACCTATTCTCTGCTGCAGTTAAACTTTCTCAGAAAACTTTTCCAAATATACCTTTTACATATTGGTACAGTCCCTTAGCTGGCTCTGCTTAACCAGGGGGGGGGGGGGGCAATTCTATATGGCAAATTTTATCAGGTGGGAAGGCGACCTAAACTATTTGGGGGAAGTAACATTGTTCAAAATTAAACAGACAGCCAAATAGACAGACAAACGGTAGCATTTGAGGAGTATAATAGGAAACCAACCAACTAGGTACAATATGATAAAAAGAACACTGAAATTGTCATGTTTTGTCAAAGATACATAAGAAGTGTAAATTTGTAGAGTACAAAGTGTTATCACTGAAACACTACTACGCACTTTGTTATAAGAATATGGTTTATAAGAATATGGAGGCTCAAAATTGCTAAAATTTAAGAACAATTTAAGAACAATTCCAGGCTTATGCTTCATCAAGACAAAAATTTGTAACTTATTTGAATTTTCTTACAAAGAAAAATAGCTGTCTCTTGACGCTGTATATAAATATGTGTTTTGAAATACGCTTATTGGCTCTGTGATTAATTAGCTCTAGAATGTTGTGTTCTTTTTCAAGTTTATCATTAACATATCAAAAAAGATCTGAATTTTTCTCAAAAGCAAATTGGCACCATGTGTCTGGTAAAAATGATATAAGAATAATCTGAGGCTCGAAATCGAAAAATTTTAAGAATATCGAGGCTGGGAAAAATTAGGTATTCTTATAAAAAGGTGTGTAATCCAAGACCAAACAAAGTAATGAACAAAACATTGATATAATGACAAAAGAGTCTGGTTTCACGTTGTTTAAAAAAATAAACTCCTTGGTTTCTTCTACCAAACTTGCGCAAGTTCGTCAAATGTAACCTCAAAGAAGAGGTGGGTGAGAGCACTCTCTCGCCATGGGCTGCTTTTGCATCTTCATGGAGAATCGATGTGCTTCAGGGCTGAGAAGAGACACTCAACTCTTACTGACACTTAACAACACATCATATAAAGTTTGTATGATGCGGTCAGGATAGGTGCTGCTTCTGTGTAATTTTGATGTAGATAAATGTAGATATCTCCAACATCAGCATTGCTTGTCTCAAAACTTTGCAGAATCACATTTTTGAAAACGTTACATTCAGACTTAAAGGCAGTATGATCATCTGCATGTAAATCATTCAATTATTTTTTAATGGCTGGTACAGAGAGCATGTATTTGAAAAAGGGCTGGAGAAAGACCGGATCACAAAATTGTGGGTGAGTAAGTGAAAGTGCCGCCATCGATGACCACAAGGAAGTGTTGCAAATTGCAAATCTATTCTCCATTTGATGTGAAAACAATCACAAAGTTCCACAATAACACGTTGAAACTCAGATTCTGCACTTTTATCATTGGATGTACTAGGAATAGGAGCCTCAATAATGAAGTTTTCCAATGTCTTGGACTGTGTTTTTTCTCTCATTGATCGTGTATGTAAGCCATATTGCTTATCCAAGTTATCGAAAGTCACATGCAATTTTTTTGCGCCGTGTACATATCTGCTAGACCTGAAATCTGATTTCTACATTCCTCTATGACGTTTAGAACACTGTCAAGTTTGGAGTTTTTTGACAGACAAACTTGATTTGCAATGTTGATTACATCCAAAAATTCAGTAACAAATTTATTAAGCAAAATGAAAATGGGTTTTGAGACTTGAGTCAGCCTTGTGCAAGCATTCTATGCTCGCTTTTGACATTTATTGATATAGAGCAGGCAGTTAGGCAGTTGATTATCTCCTTTATTTTGCTATTGGTTGCATGTGCACAGTTGCTTGTCAATTGTTCAATTTTTCTTGTTCCGGCATGCTTCCAATACCTAAAACCTGTTCATATAAATGATGAATTGGATGTTGGTGCAAAAACCCAGCATGGACAACATACACATGGATCTAATTCAATCACATATTCCAACCAGGGCCTCCCTTCATACCATTCTGCTTTAAAATGTCTGTCAAATGTCTCCTGTCCAAATCTCTTTCTGGGATATGAAGCAAGAGTCGGAGAAATTGGTTTTGTTCTGTGCAACTTTTTAATTATGGATGCATTTGATGTGGAATTGGACTGTTTTACCCGCTTTGGAGGAGATGGTTCTACAGATGCTCCATCGATATGCAATTTACTGGAAGACGAAGTGCCACGCTAACCAGAAAAGTAGTTATTTATACTCATTTTATTGGTTCATTGCCTTGAAAGCCCAAGAAACCCCTCCTATAAGCAATTATGAAGTCATGTAAATGCACACTGTTGAACTGACATTGTGAGGGGAAGTTCTTCTCCTCTTTCATTGGGTTCAGATTAGGGCCTGTCAGCATACTTCTGCACTGAATGACATATCTTGTCAAAAACACTGGTAAAGGTCAAAAGCACCTGAGCGATGTAGTATTCCTTTGGATTACAGTAGGTCAAAGAGGATTGTGAAACATGATACAGGTAAACATGACAAAATCTAGCTCGAGAAGACTGGGGGTGGGTGGGATTAACCAGTGAAATGAATTTAGGAGGCACCACCCCCCTTTGCCCCCCTCAGCTACGTGACTGTATTGGTATCAATTACAGTTTTAAAAGCTGCCTCTTGTTAATTTATTGGCAAATGTTAACATGGTGTTTAGAAATATTTTGAATTGCATTGAAAGCTAATCTGTAATTTTGGAGCGATGCTATTGTTGCAGAATGTACAATACAATGCTTTCTTTTGCGAATTTTACCCCTAAGAAGGGTAAGAAAGACACTGAGATGCTTTTGGGAATGGAAATCAGCCATGTTTACAATTCATAGCTGGATACAAAAAAGCTAATTGATGTACTGAGCGAAATCACAATCTTGTAGATAATATTAATTTGCAAAAGCAGGGTCAAATAGTAGCCTTGTAGCAAATGAAGTACTATCTACCATAAAAAAGTTCTGTAAATGCTGGTCTTTAATGATAAACATTATTTATGCACTGTACTCTAATATTTGTTAAAGAATCAAAGACCATTTAATGGCTTATGACATTCTTATCAGAAATTCGGTTAGTTACTATGATGACTCTATTTCTTTATGGTACAAGTATTCAGAACGTCTTTTAAGAACCTCTTACTAATTTGAAAATATGACGTTGCTTGTTCTTAGGCACTATATATATATAGTATATCTAAGTTCTAGACTTGATTTTTAAAGTATTTCTCTTGAGTACTATTCCACACTTGATACACATGGTTTTTTTGCACTGTACTCTAATATTTGTTAAAGAATCAAAGACCATTTTGAAGAAAGTCAGGCTTTCTACATGTCTAAAAGGCGGAACCACTTACCAACAGCTAAGAGTAAAATGCAAGATTACTAATGGGACTATGACATCCCCCTCTTTAAGACAACAAATTACTTAAGCTATGCTTATAGTATTATACATGAATTATAAAGTAAACCAAAATATAACGTCCATTGAAAATGTACAATGTCCACAATGAAGCAAAGATTATCATAGTTCACTCTTCTATGTATCTCTTTTGAGGCACAGAGACTCGGCCACTTCTGGTAATCTGTCCATTCACATGGTCTCTGGCCTGGATGCAGCTGTGGTCCGCATGTCTAGGAGCCAGTAGAGTCTCTTCTGGGGCCGGATCGTGACAGTGTATTGGTGAAGCCTGAACTTGGTTCTCTTGGTTGCTGGAAGGGTCTGTGGCTTGGCCTCCACTCCTGTTGTCTGCTCTATCCGGACGTTCTGTGTCAGTTCCTCCTGGTGGTAATACCTGGGCTTCTGCAACAGGTTAGGGTGTCCTATGATTCTTCCACCGTCCCACAACTTTGTTAAGGAGTTTCTCACATACACACTCCTTGTCTCCCAGTGGTCGCAAATCTGGTCCTGTCCTCCTGTCACTGCAGGTCTTCTGCCTCTCCTGTCTGGCATGGTTGGACACTTGGTGGTCTTCACCATCAGGGTCGCTGGACAGCAACTAACCTCTCATCTGTGGCAGATGTGTTCTTGGCTTCCTTCCATACAAAAGTTCGTAGGGTGATGGCAAGTTGCTATCCAGTGGGGTAGTACGGTACTTTCAGAGTGCTGCATCAGCACATTCTCTGTTATCTACTGTTATAAGGGCTTTGCAGGTTCCCACCCCTCTCCCTGCAAGGCCCTTGGCTTGGTGGTGATATGGAGCACTGAATATGAGTCTAATACCGCTGGTTAGGCACTTAGATTTGAATAGCTGACTATTGTACTGTGTAACAAAGTCAGAGATAATAATTTAGGGCAAACCGTATTCAGCAAACACGGCTGTGAAACAGTTTGCTATTGTGTTAGCTGTTAGGTCCCTGAGTTGTCGCATAACAGGGAACCTTGTAAAATAATCAACAATCAGCAAGAAATGCTGTCCCTTCAGTTCAAAAATGTCAGTACCAAGCTTCTCCCATGGACGAGATGAAAGATCTGGTTGCATGATCGGAAGTTTGGACTAAGCAGGCTAGTGTCTGTTGCATGTTTCACATGTTTGGACCTTCTGTTTGATGTCCTTGAAAATCCCTGGCCAGAAGACAGCTTCCTTGGCAAGCAGGATGCATTTTGTTTCCCCTAGGTGACCCTCGTGTATGATCTGGAGGACTCTTTCATGCAGCTTTTCAGGTATGAGGATTCGCTGTCCCCTCACCACGACAATGTCTTCTACTGCTAGGTCGCATCTAAAGTTCCAGTAGTCCCATAGTGACTCAGGTCAGTCTTTCCTGTATGGTGGCCATCCTTTGTAGATTGTCTGCATGAGTAACTTGAGCTGGGCGTCATCTTGATAAGTTGCCTTGATAATGTCAAGTGTGAGACTACTGTCAGCTGAGGTTAGGAAATGCAGGTTCATGGAAATGTCTGTCTCAGTTTCAGGCACGCCTGCTGTACCTTTGTCACTCTGGCCTGGTGTGTTGCTGCAGTATACCCGGGACATTTCATCTGCCAGGGGTATGTTGGATCCTCGCTTGTAGGTGACACCGATGTCATACTTCAGGCATCTCAAGATCATACGCTGTAGTCTAGCTGGGGTTCTGCAATGTTCTTTCTGAAGATTTGCTCTAATGGTGAATGGTCAGTTTCCACTATGAAATGTCTCCCCATCTAGAAATACTCGAAGAGTTCCAGGCCGTATGTCACCCCAAGGCATTCACGTTCTATATTAGAGTATCTGGACTTGGCAGGAGTCAGGGACCATGAGGACATGGCCACGATGCGGTCTTCTCCATTTGGACTGGTCTGGCAGATCCAAACCCCTACCCTCTGTATGCTGGCATCGCACTGAAGTATGGTCAGAGGGTCAGGATCATACTACGATATGATGTTGCAGTTTATAAGCTCATGTTTTATCTTGTCCAGTGCCTCCTGGTGATGTCGTTGCCAGGTAAATGTGGCATTCTTCTTCAGGAGTGGTCTCAGTGGAGATGTAAGCTGGGCTAGGCAGCAAGAATAGTGACTGAGGTAGGTGACCATTCCCAGTATGGTCTGTAGTTCCTGCACATTAGCTGGTGGTTTGGTGTTCTTCAGTGCTGCTAGCTTGTCTTCCTTTCGCCTGATACCTTCTCTTGTCAAGGTATGCCCGAATAAATCCACTTGACTTTGCTTGAATTGGAGTTTGCTGAAGTTCAAACTTACATTGTTCTTGCGGGTTGCTTCTAGCATGCAGTGGAATGCTGTGTCGTGTTCCTGTTCTGTAGATCCTCATATTATAATGTCATCTGTGATTCCTGTCACATTTGGAATGTTTCTGTACACATCATCCAATCTTCGTTGGAACATATCCTGAGAAAGTATGACTCTAAAAGGCAGCCGCTTGAAGCGGAATCTCCCAAAGGGAGTGTTGAATGTGCAGAGCATGCTTGATTCATGGTCAAGCTCTACGTGCCAGTATCCCTGCTTGGTGTCAGTGACAGAGAAAAATTGCTTCCCATGGAGCTGAGGCAGTATCTCTTCTATGTGATAATGTTCTCGCTTGATGTTTTTATTCAGATCTTTGGGGTCAAGGCACAATCTGACTTTTTGGGTTCCATCTTCCTTCGTCTTGATGTTGCAGACAATCAAATTGACCCAATGTGTTGGTTCAGTAACTTCTGCGATAACATCCTCTTGGAGTAATCTCTGGATCTCAGCCTTGTACAATGGCAGGATGTGGACAGGGATGGACCTGGCAGGGTTTACCACTGGACATGCATTGTCAATCAGCTGAATGTGGTATTTCTCACTAGGGAACCTTCCCAATTTGTCAAAACAGTCCTTATACTGTGAGAGGACTTCTGTCTTTGTCAGCGTATCCCTGGTGGCACTGCTGTTTTCATCACAGTCAACCATATTTATGTTGCTGTGGACTTGGATTATACCAAGTTCCTGTGACTGCTTGCATCCTAGCAGAGACGGGCTGCCTGGTGCATCCACTATCTTGAGTGAAGCCTTGGTTGAGTTTCCTCTAAAAGTGAGCTGAAGGTTAACTGTTCCATAACACTTGATGTTGCCCCCTCCATATCCAATGAGTTTGCCAGGGTAGGGTTCTATGTGGAGGGAGGAGGGGAGCCTTTATAGGTCTGCGGTAGCAATAGTACATGTGTCTGCACCAGTGTCGACCTTCATCTTCAGCTTATGCGTTCCATTAATCTTGATGCCTGCATAGATCCTCTGAGCATCTGTATTCTGTTTGCTCCCCATGATGTTGTGTAGAGAAGTGAGTGAATCGAGCACTATGGTTATGGGAGCACAGGCACTATTGCGGCTTGAAGTAACTTCATTGTGGTAGAGTTCATCATCTGAGTCCTCCATGCTCAGATGGATGTCCTGACTGTCATAGCCGGGAGTCTCTATGATTTCATGTGCTGTGTTGCTGTGTTTCTTTAGGCAGACTCAATCATATTGCCCAACCTTCTTGCCATAGCCACACCGGCTGAACTTGGCAGGACATCCTGCTGCTTGATTGTGTGAGTTTCCACATTTATAACATCCTTTTGAACTTGAAATTTGCTGACCTTGGTGGTCATCTTTTGTTGTATTCTGCATGGCTATGTGTAGGGTTCTTGGGACTAATCTTCATTGAGGACTTGACTGCCATCAGTTCTGTTTTCTTTGTGGTAGCCTGCGTCTGCTCATCTGTGCTTTCCTCTGTCTAGGTCAGCTTGTAGACCTTGTCAAAAGTCAGTTCATTACCAACTCTGATGGCATCTTTTCTGGCTGTGTCAGACTTCATACCAAACACCAGAGTATCTCTCAGCACACTATCATGCTCAGTCTTGGTGTAGCCTCCATCATTTACTAGTAGTCTTGCCTTCTGCACAAACTCTTCAAGTTTTGAGTCTCCTTGGGTCAGACATCTGAGTTGAAAACGTGCAAGTATTTGCTTACTCTGGGGCTTTGCATATGCTTCAAGGGCCTCAAATACAGGTTTTAGCTTCAGTTCATCACTTGCTTTAGCCCATGTATGTGTGTTGTAGATCTCGAGGCCCATAACTCCAACCCAGAGCAGTAAGTAGCATACCTTCCTTTTTTCTTCATCTGCCTTTCTTGGGCGATCAAATATCAGTTCACATTTCTGCTTGAATAACTTGAAACGTCTGTGGATGTCACCTAGACTCGTCCAGTCCATTGTTGGGGGCGTAAACTTCTGAAACCATGACAAAGTTCTTGACTTGATTTTTAAAATATTTCTCTCGAGTGTTTTATGATGAAAGTCAGGCTTTCTACATGTCTAAAAGGTGGAACCATTTACCAACAGCTAAGACTAAAATGTGGGATTGCTAATGGGACTATGACAAGTCTAATACCATTTTTTTCATGTTTAGCAACCTCATTTTTGAAATAAGTAAATAGCACTTTCAAAGGACAAACAACTGTGATGCCCAAGGAGACATCCACACTATAGACACCCAATATATCTGTGCGATTGCCTTTGTTCCTCATAATCCTTACTGACAGATTTTCTTTTGAGCAATGGAGCCGCGATATTGTTCCGAGCAAGGTATTAGTTTCAGATCTCTAATACCTTCCCCAGAAAATTCTTTTGTATGCATCAGTATAGATGACGCAAAAGTCCTTTGTCAAGTGCCACTGTAAGAATAGGTCAACATGGCCAAGGTATTAGTTTTTTTGTTTCTAATACCTTTGTGGGCGAGGCAGGTCGATCTTGTGTTGGAATAATGGATCGTGTTGTTGAAGAAGGTTATCGTTGGCCCAACAGTGGAAGATGGTATTAAAGGTATTAATGTAATAGCAAATTTTTCCGATTTAGCAATCCAATTTTTGAAGTAAGTAAATAATACTCTAAAAAATACCTAAATAGGATTGCATCATGTGCAAAGAAAAACAATTGTGATGTGCAAGGAGACATCCACACTATAGACACCCAGTACATCTGTGTGATGGCTGCCATAGCCATGATATTGTTATGAGTAAGGTATTAGTTTCAGATTTCTATACCTTCTCTACAAAATTCTCTTGTATGCGTCGGGATATATGTCGTAAAAGTCCTTTTCAAGTTTTGCAATAAGAACAGGTCAGCAGGGCCAAGGTATTAGTTTTTTGTTTCTAATACCTTGGTGGGCGAGACAGATCGACATAGATTTGAAAGATTTTCAACAAAGGAGCTTGATAGATTGTTTGTTCCTTTTATAGTTGTAAATCAGTGGTAAATTGTGTTATGCTCATGTTTATTTTCATTATCAGATAGTTATTTGGGTTAAATCAATGATTTTTTTACATTGGAGATCTGCGTTTTTTTAAGGGGGTTTCACCCTTAAACCCTCACTGGGGTTATAGTGACCCCCAGACCACAAGTCCCCCCAGCTGGATATTAAAAAAATTTGTGAGCAAAGCGACACAAATTTGTTGGCTCTTATACCTTTTTTTTCTCTCCCAGCTGCTCCTGGTTCTGACGTAAAACAGAATTAACTATTAACAACACAGTAAAGCCCTACAAGTGCTGTCACATGTGCAGGTTTTAGGAAATTTGTAGATATTTATCTTGATCAGAAGGCTTTTGCAAACTGGCTTCTTTGGTTCAATAGGTTCTTGGTGTCTATTGTACCATCGTGGTGTTTCATCTGTTAGGAAAAAGGTTCTTTAATCCCCGTTATTGAAGTATCTGTATTAATCATTCAAAAACATTTTCTGCCTCTACGATTTCCATACCACTGCTTCCTTGAATGAATGTTCTTCTCCATAGCTTTGTATTTTTGTTGTATTTTGTTTATTAACTTAATATTGGCATCAATCATGTTTACGTTTGCAGTTTCTACAGTAGACGGCTAGTAAACTGTGATACCTAGGTATCTGGGTCTCTAAAAGTAAACAAGAACTGTGTTGCTTCTAGGTTTGTTCACTTTTAAAATTAATTAATTATTAATTCAATATTGCAATATTACCCTGGGATGTGCTATTGTCCTGGGTGTCTTTTACTTAAGATTTTTAAGCTGTGTGTCAGTTGTTAAGAAAACAGCTAAAGCAAGCAAAATTTCTAAAGCTGGTTGACAAATAGTGACTCTGACCAAGTCGGATGATATTGTTCCTTAATGCCTGTTATAGAGGTTGCCCACAAAAAAGGTTTATTCTTGATCTGTTTTGTAGCATTGTAAACAACAGAGTTTTCAGATCTCTTTGGTGTTTTGCCAGTCACCAGCTGTTTTGACCTAAAGTTCATTGCAGGTTTTACTTCATGTGCTGCAAAACATCCATCAGTTTGTTCCAAACTAGTGTGTATTTGCGAGGAAACTTTTGTAGGTCAAAACAAAAATTCAGTATTTGGCACACCACAACACATATTTCTGCAAGCACTCCCATGACCTATGCTGGAATGTCACTGCACGTGATAAGAGGGTGCATGGGGTACAAGTACACCCCATTAAATTTCTATCTGGTGAAGTCCTCAAGCTTACTGCCCATTTTGGATTTGCACTCACTTTTGGTCCAGGGCCCATGTCATCCGGGTCCATAGCATTTGAAGAATGTAGGAAACCTAGCTGAAAAAGCAGGAATTGTAAGTAGATTTAGTAGAAAAGGCCTTCCCCATTTTTGAAATATTATCAGCCAAGGATATCAGGACTGGGCCAGATTTGCATGGGTGATACATAATTTGAGTGATGATAACAATACTGTTATTTATTTTCTGTTCACACTGTTCACTCTGTTCACAAGATTCATTATTGGTGGGAATAAGTCTCACCTTTGTGCTACTAATTTGGCAAATACGGCAGATTCCAGGTGTTTACTTGAGCAGTCAAACCCATTAACTTTGGTCACCCAATCTTTCACAAACTGACTTATATATTTGAAAACTTGATGTTCAAGTTTTCAGTGACGGTGTGATTGAAAGGAATTAACACGCCTCTTCTATTTTGTGTAAGTGCTTTCAATAGGCCGAGGATAACATTTTTTTCATCTAATACAAAAATATTTTAAGCTTAACAAAGAAATCCAGTAGTATTTGTATAGTTTTTCTACTTCAGTAGTCCAGAGAACTGATAGTCCAGGGACAGTAGTGTAGCTCCTAACACATCGACTCATTCAAAACATTATTTGCTTGTAAGTGTTAAGAACAATGTAGGAATGGTTACTTAAGTTTTTATGTGTTTTGTGATGTAATAACTGTGGCAGTGTATTAACATAATTGCATTGTGTTTTGATTAGTGTGATTCTTTCCAGTTGATTGGTTGTTGTACCTGAATGCTAATAATGTTTGAATCATTTGTTAAAGGCATCAATGAAGACAAAACAGACTAATGGGCCTCCAGTTGCACCGCTGACAAAGCAAAGCAAACTCCAAGGTCCAGCCCAGCTGATAAAGAAAGACAAAAGGCAAGGTTCATCATCTTTCAATATAAGTAAGAACAGGGAAATAGTAAAGCTGCCCCTAATTAAAGGTATGACATTTCTTGCTGTACTTTATTCCTTTACAAGCAGTCTTGCATTATATATTATTATATGTATGTATTTTCTGAAGAAGAATTATTCGAAACGTTAAAAAGGGTTTATTTCTTGTGATTTACATATATACATATACATATACATATACATATACATATACATATACATATACATATACATATACATATACATATACATA
>JANTCA010004711.1:0-10084 GCA_024741275.1 Chironex yamaguchii
ACCTTCCAATAGGCAGCATAAGCGTATGTTTATTCAATCTTGTAGTTATGTCTACAAATACTCCATGCAGAGCACTGTATTTGCAACAATCAAGACATTATTGCTTAGAGCAACATCATAATTTTGTCTCGCATATTCCTCAATTGACGGTCAATCAAAGCACTTTACTTTTTAACCGCAAGTACGCCAGAGCTTTGCAGCCGAGGATTATCGGCGTTCAAGTTGTGTACCTTTAGCTTATCCAAGTCTGCCTGGGGAATATCTTAGACTCCCTCCGACAAGCCTTCCTCACTAAATATGCAAACACAGTGCCATAGGAAACATGTTGTACCAAGAAATAGAAGTGATTACATTGACTGAAGTACCTTCAGACAGGCACCTTAAGCATGTCTTTAATTAATCCTGTACTTACATCTATATATATACTCAATGCAGTGCATTGTACTTGCATGATCGAAGACATTATTGCTATGATCACCATTTAGATCTTGTCTGACATATTCCTCAATTCACGGCCATGAAACATCACATTTCAACATTAAGTGCAGTAGACCCTTGGGGCCTAGGTTTAAATGGGTTCACGTTCTGTACCTTTAGCTAATCCTAGTCTGCCCGCCGAAGATGTCAGACTGCCTCCGACAAGCCCTCCTCGCTAGAAATGCAACACAGTCCCATAGGAAACTTTTGCAACAACTCACAGAAGTGATTACTTTAGTTAAAGTACCTTTGTGTAAGCAGCATAAGCATATCTTTAATTAATCCTGCAACTTACATCTATATATGGTCAATGCAGTGCACTGTATTTGTATGATTTAGGACATTATTGTTGAGATCACCATTTAGATCTCCTCTGACATATTCCTCAATTCATGGCCAAGAAACTTTACATTTCAACTTTCAGTACTACAGCTCTTTGAGGCCCAAGATTAGAGGGGTTAAAATTGGGTGCCTTTAACTTATCCAAGTCTGCCTGGGGAAAATCCTTGACTGCGTCTGACAATCCCTCCTGACTAGAAACGCATAACAGTCCCTAAGGAAGCATGTTGAACCAAGAAATAGAAGTGACTACATTGACAAAAGTACCCTCCGACAGGCACCTTAAGAACGTCTTTGATTAATCATGTACTTATATCTATATATATGCTCAATGCAGTGCACTGCATTTGCAATCACTGAAGACATTTTTGCTGAGATCAACACTTGCATCTTTTCTGACATATTTCTCAATTGATGGCCAAGCTACCATACCTTACAACCGCAAGTACACCAGACCTTTGAGGCCCAGAATTTGAGGAGTCAGCTTGTGTACCGTTAGCTAATCCGGATCTGCCCGAGCAACCTTTTTTGACTGCGTCTGACAAGCCCTACTCACTAGAAATGCAACACAGTCCCATAGGAAACTTTTGTAAAAACTCACAGAAGTGATTACTTTAGTTAAAGTACCTTTGTGTAAGCAGCATAAGCATATCATTAATCAATCCTGCAACTTACAGCTATATATAATCAATGCAGTGCACTGTATTTGTATGATTTAGGACATTATTTCTGAGATCACCATTTAGATCTTGTCTGACACATTCCTCAATTCACGGCCAAGAAACTTTGCATTTGAACATTAAGTGCAACAGACCCTTGAGGCCCAGGATTAATGGTGTTCAAGTTGTGTACCTTTAGATAATCCAGATCTGCCCGAGCAACCTTTTTTGACTGCGTCTGACAAGTCCTCCTCACTAGAAATGCAACATATTCTCATAGGAAACTTGTTGTAACAACGCACAGAAGTGATTACTTTAGTTAAAGTACCTTGGGTAAGCAGCATAAGCATATCATTAATTAATTCTGTTTTTAAATCTATATATGCTCAATACAGTGCACCGCATTTGCAATTCCCTGAAGGCATTTATGCTGAGATCAACACTTGCATCTTTTCTGACATATTCCTCAATTGATGGCCAGGCTACCATACCTTACAACCGCAAATACACCAGACTTTTGAGGCCCAGAATTAGAGGAGTCAACTTGTGTACCCTTAGCTAATCCAGATCTGCCCGAGCAACATCTTTGACTGCGTTTGACGAGCCTTCCTCACTAGGAGCCTTCCTCACAGTCCCATAGGAAACTTTTGTAACAACTCACAGAAGTGATTACTTTAGTTAAAGTACCTTTGTGTATGCAGCATAAACATATCTTTAATCAATCCTGCAGTGTACAGCTATATATGATCAATGCAGTGCACTGTATTTGTATGATTTTGGACATTATTGTTGAGATCACCATTTAGATCTTGTCTGACATAATCCTCAATTCACGGCCAAGAAACATTACATTTGAGCTTTAAGTACAACAGATCTTTTAGACCCAGGATTAAAGGGACGTTGAGGCGTTTAAGCTGTGTGCCTTTAGCTTATGCAAGCCTGCCCGGGGAAGATCTTTCACTGCGTCTGGCTGGCCCTCCTCAAAGGAGATGGAAATAGTCCCATTCGAAACATGTTGTGCCAAGGTATAGAAGTAATTACTTTGTTAAAGTTACCCTCCGGCAGGCACCATAAGCATATCTTTAATGAATCCTGTACATGTATCTTTATATGCTCAATTCATTGAACTGTATTTGCATGACTGAAGATATTATTGCTGAGATCAACATTTAAATATTGTTTGACATATTCCTCAATTGACGGTTGAGCAACATTACTTTTCAGCCTTAAGTACACCAGACTTTTGAGGCCCAGGGCTAGAGGCGTTCAAGTTGTGTACCTTTAGTGATCCGAGTTTGTTCGGGGAAGATCTTTGACTACCTCTGACAAGCTCTCCTCACTAGAAATGCGAGCATAGTCCCATAGGAAACATGTTGTACTAAGGCATAGAAGTAATAATTTTACTTGAAAAACCTTGGAAGAGGCAGAATGAGTATATGTATTTTCAATCTCGTACTTATGTCTAAAAATACTTCTTGCAGAGGATTGTATTTGCATGAGTCAGGACATTTTTTATTAGAGGTACATCTAAATCGTGTCTGACATATCCCTCAATTGACGGCAACTTCAAGCACACATTAGTTTTCAACAGCAATTAGACCTGACTTTTGAGGCCCAAGATTAAAAGGGTTGAAATTGTGTAACCTTACTTTAGATACATCTGCTCCGAAGAAAAACTTAGACCGTGTCAAGCCCTCCTAGCAAGATGTGGAAACACGGTCCCATGGAAAAAATGTTGTGCCAAGAGATAAAAGGAATCACTTTACTTAAAACACTTTCCAAGAACAAGCATTACCATGTGTTTATTCAATCCTGTACTTGTATCTGTAAATGCTCCATCCAGTGCACTGTACATGTCTGAGTCAAGACGTTTTGGCTAAGAGCAACATCTAAATCTTGTCTGGCATATCCCTCAAGTGACGACAACTCCAACAACATTGCTTTTCAACTGCGGATACACCTGACATTTTAGGCCCATGATTAGAAGCTTTCAAATTGTGAACCTTGAGGGGATGAATTTAGACCGGGTCGGACAAGCCCTCCTCACAAGACTTGCAAACACAGCCCCATAGGAAACATTTTGTAACAAGACACATGAGTTCTTTACGTAGAATGCCGTACTTGTGTCTATAAATTCTCCATGGAGTGCACAGTATTTGGATGATTCGAGACATTATTACTTGGAGCAACATCTAACTCATGTTTTGCATATCCCTCAATTGACAGTCCAAGCACATTACTTTTCGACTGCTATGCACCCTACCTTTCAGGCCCAGGATTATTAGTGTTGAACTTGTAATCCTTGATTGTTGCTACATCTGCCAAGGGGAATAGTTTTGACCATCTCGGACAAGCCTTGCTCACAAGAAGTGGAAACACTGTCCCATAGGAAACATGTTGCACTAAGGCATAGAAGGAATTTCTTTACCTAAAACTTTTCCCACAAGGCATCATAAGCTTATGTTTATCCAATCCCGTACCTTTGTTGACAAGTGATCCATGAGTCTTTAGTTTAGTTACATTTGCCGGGGGACTTTAGTTACATTTGTCCTCTTCAAAAGATGTACTTGAGTTCATAAATGCTCCATAAAATGTATTGCATCTGCGTTGATCAAGGCATGATGGCTTAAAGTAAGAGCTGATATAACAGCTGGCGCCGGGGAGCTACACTTGAGACGCAAGCATAGGGGTGTCGTATTGTGAACGTTTTGTGAATGTTGTGCCATAGGATGGAATATTACATTATTTAAAATACTTTCAAACAGAAAGTAAACGTAATATTTATCCTATCCAGTCCATTTGCTTATGAATGCTCCATGAGGTGCACTGTATTTGCAAGAAGCGAGACATTCCTTAAAGCAAGATCTAAATCTTCTCTGATCTATCCATTTTGATCATGGGATCTGCACAGATATTTGCGATGAAACTTGAGACCTCAGCTTACCGGGTGAACTGATGGTTTTAGCTACATTTTCTCGAGGGCATGGTTGGGGGACGAAGACTCTGCAGGAGGTAGCATGGTGGCTTGGGTTATGAATGCTTCATGCACTGAACTGTATTTGCATTAATCAAGCCTTTGGAGGTGAAAGCAAGGTCTAAGGTTGGTCTGAGATATCCCTTGTTATGATGGGATCTGCAAGCTTATTACATTCCAATTGCAATTTCAGCAGACAAGTTAAGGGTAAGGGTGTTGGTGTGAACAATCGATTTAGCTACATCTGCTGGAGGGGATTAATTTGACATTGTTGGGCATTCCCGCCGAGAAGAAGTACAAAACACTACTTGGATGATGTGCTTTACCGAGACCTAGAAGGAATTTGTTTATTTACGATACATTCTCAATAGAAGCATAAGCTTACCTACATACATATTTTTCCTTGGATTTTGAGTTCTCTGTTCATAACACTGTGGTTCCATTAATCAAGCCTTAAGACGATAGAACAAAATTCAAATTCTGTCTGGTGTATCCCTTTTAGTAACAGGATCTGCAGCTAAATTACTTTTAGTTGTCTTTACAGTTGATACTTGGGATCTTAGTATACGGGTTATAAAATTGTGACCAACACCCTTAGCTATACCAGGTTGAGGATAACATTTTGACTTGAGCGGGCATGACCTTCTTACAAAAGAAAACGGATACTTTATGCTTTTGGAACAAGTGATATGAACAAATAGAAACAATTGCTTTACCTTTGGAACTTTCAAAAGGGCAGTGCAGAGTTATCTGTATTCCATACCTTAGGTTATGAATGCTCTGTTCGGTGCAGTGTGGCTTCATCCATAATGCCTTTAAAGCTTGGAGCACGACTCAGTTTCTCGCTAGTATATCCCTTATGATAATAGAGCCTGCAAGCAATATTGAATAATGACCTATTGCCTTAACTTTACTTGCTTGACGGGATCACTTGAGGGGGTTGATCTGTTATGCTCTTAGAGGTTAGGATAAATTACTTTTGCTACATCCCGTTATGCTGTTTATACTGCAATAATAGCAAGCCTGTTGTTGCAAGTTTTACATTGCAGTGAATAGTGAGCTTGTATGACTTTAGTCAACCTGTCACAGTTCCACTCATGCAATCCAATCCCTGATAGAACCTGAAAGTGCATTAATAAGTTAGCTAATTTGCATACAAACTGTGATTTCGACAGGTATAATCACTCTTGGTTATTTAGTTGGGAAATGGCTTGGTAATTTAAGCCATTTGCTTACTTACTTTATTTTGCGTGATAATTGACCTATTAGGTAAGCAGTTCTATAAACTGTGGCTAGATTTCTTAAGTTACATTCCACAAATGTCAGAGATTAGGATCACTTGCATCACCTAGGAACGTTTTGTTTACAACTGACGTCATACCTATTGTTTGCAGTCATGTTAATGTCCGCCTACTATGCAACCCAGAAACATTGGTTATTTACTTTGGTAAATATTACTAATTCCCTAGTAGCTGCATTACAACAATATGACATTGAGCAATCCACCATGCATATATATATATCAGAGAGAGCAATGCTGAGTCCAGTAGTGAATGGAACATCCAGTGAGGGAGAACATCCAGTTGTAGAAAATCCAGTTGCAGAAGTACACTCACATTTCTCACTTCAAGTCTTCCTTTGGATTGTAGTAATTCAGTAGACAGAAGACCACCAAATCTCTTGGATCCCTTGTTCCTACATGTTGCCTGTTGCGCACGGTTACATGCATATACAATAAACAATTGCAGAAGAAACATAAGATATATTTCAGTCCTGTTTTCAGTAATAGGCATCCTAGAAAGTAAAGCGAGATTTAAGCTTGTATCTCTTTAGAACTCTTATACAATCCAATGAACGATGGGACTAGTAAACATGTAAACATATGATAGAATGAATTGAATTTTGGCATCTTGCTTTGGCTATGGGTTCATCACATATATAATTTTTATCCTCTACCTTATATTATGGGTGCTTACGAAACTGCAGTGTTCTTCTAGAGGGTATGTAGTCTGAACTCAGAACAATTACTAACGTTTGTCTCATAAATTACCACTGATAATTTGACCTACACTGGATTATGGCTAATTTGTGGGACCTTGAAAAGAGAACATACGGTGAATTATATTTTGACGTCTAGTTATAATTATGATAGCTCAAAGATTACAGATAAGACAACAAGAAATGTACATGCGAATTTAATAGAATATGATGGATACTACAGTAGGAGTAGGTGGCAGGAGTGTTTATGTAGAGAAGTTGTATAATGTATCCAAAGATCTCAAGTATAAGAGAGTGATGTTTTCAAAGACCTTGTCCTAAGAAGAGCTACAGTGTCAGGTTGATAATCTGGCAATTGTGCGAATTATAATGTTATGGAAAGCCGATATGATATTACAGAGTGTTTCTAGAAACATTTGAACTATAGAAAAGAGCCGTCTGTAGTATTGAATAGAAGCAAATAGTCAGATACAAAAAGATAGAAAAATGATGATCAGTGAGGCCAGTGAATTGGGAACAGAATGAGCTAAGGAAGAAGAAGTAGCTCAATGTTACTTTTTTATTGCAGTACTGTTCCAGAATATTGTATCATGCAATCCAATGGATAATAAGAGCTAAAACACATTGTATTGTACTATCAAATTTCTGAAGAGATCACAAAATGAATTGCATTTTATAATCTAACTTGGGCTATGTGATTTGTCTCGGTATATCCTTTAAACCGAGGACACGTAAGAAAGATTGTCTCACAAGGTTCAATTGAAGATAGTGCCAGCAAAAGTATTATGTTCTATTTGCAATAATTATAGTAACATGAGAAGGAAATTGAAGAGTAAAATGAGACATCAAATGTATGAAAATGAGCACCTATGACAACCTTGTTTCTTAAAATCCTTATTATGAGGGAACATGGAAGAATGTTAGGGAACATTTGCTGTTGCAGCAGACCTTTAGAAACTGAAGCAAAAGATTACAGATAAGGCAAGAAAGAATGATGAATATGTATTTTATAAAATATGATGGATACAACAGTACGTGGCAAGAAATAAAGTGTTCGTTACAGGAGAAGTGGTATAATGTAGTCAAGGAGTGAAAGTGTAAAAGAGGGATGAGCAAAATGATGATCAGTTCGATTAGTGAGGCCAGTGAGACTGAGCTAACGAGACTTAACGGAAGAAGTAAAAATAAATGTTTCTTAGAGGCTTGCAGTTTTGTTTCTGAAGACTTCGAAAAGCAATTTAGTTCAGTGTAGGATTAGAAGGAGAAATCTAGGGAAGAATTATGACAACTGTATTATACGTACCCTTTTAAAGTGGAAAGCTAAAATGATGTCACAGATGAGAGAACAGAGTCTGAAGCAAAAATGAGGGAGTACAAGATGTCTTCTTTGACTTGTGATTGCATTTTAGAAACAAATGAGATGCGGTCTGTAGAGATGTAAAGTAAGAAAAAGAGTGCGAATTTATAAAGTCAGGATCTATCTTCTTTTGCGGTAAGGCATCTAAAGAGAATAAAGGGAGAATGTCTTTTGTTACCAATAGATGGTAGTAGTAGACAGCTCATTATTAACACATATGTCCAATGATTCTGGTTGGCTAGCATAAACACACGAATTACGAGAGAGGGAGAGAGAGAGAGAGAGAGAGAGAGAGAGAGAGAGTAAAGGACAATGTCTTAAGAAGAGTGAACATATGTTGCGAATGGATGTGGAAACGAGCAATCATGGATACTGATTCTTATTGTGTCACACCAATTATTAGCAATTCAGAAAGCGAGAATGACCTGACGCTTCCCTTCTTATGGAAAAGCGAGGGTATTAGTTAGGACGGGAACCAAAGCTGTAATAAGCATACTCATAGAATTGCGTAAAAACTTAAGTCAAGAAGAATTGTATTTTCCAATATCTAATTGTATTCATTCCTTTGGGTTCAAAAAGATTCCTTATGTTGTCAAAGTACCATACTTTTGCCTTCAGAATTTAATTCCGCATCAACATCCTTCTTTTGGTATTATGTATGCAAGAGAATGTTAGTATCTACTGTAGATCTGTAGTGTTTAAAATAACCTTTTACATGCATTGTAGGAAATAGGCGTACTCAAATTGAAGATGGTTACCGAGGCTTGTTTTCTGTTCTACTCTAATTTTTGTGTATCAGCAATGAGTGAGATCTATGCTATCATCAGCATTCTAACTTTTTGAGAATGGTAAACGATTCGTTGTAGTAGTGCAGCGTAGATATGTAAGGTATTCCCTTTTTATTATTTTGCGTCATTTGTTACTACACAATGTTTTGCCAATCTCCTGTAAAATTTCTATTTTGCAGGGTAAGACATAGTTGGGTTTGTCTTTTCAATTTTATAACACATTTAGAATTGCCTTGTGCACACGTAGGCGAAAATTGTGCCGAAGGTTTTTTCTTTTCAAACTCGCATTTAGGCAACATGCCTAATTTAGAGTTTAGACAAATTCATGATTACAAAGGAAAAATAAACATTGACCTTTACAAAGTTACAGTCAGGAGTAGAGATGTCCCAAACCATTGCAGAGTAAACAACACTAAATCAAAAATCAATAAACTAAAGTTAAATTTAAAAGTAAAAGACATAAATTATGCAATGGTTCAGGAGCTGACCTACCTCGCACTGTACAGTAAAGTGCAATTCATTGCTATTTGTGCAGAACTGAAACCAAAAAGTCTATGCAAACCATTTGAAATGTACAAGTTTAAAATGTGCTATTAAGTCCCTTACATTGCAAGTGGCCATCTGCAGTTGTGATCCCCCCTTCAAAAGCAATATCGTACGATTTTACCCGATTTCGGGTCAGGACAAGAAAAATACAAAGTGACTTCTCAACAATTTTGCTTAAGAGAAACCCCGATTGTTTTAGGACTTTTTGAGGTGTTAGGGTTTTCTCAATCGGCAAAATTTGTGGTATGAGAAGTCTGTATAGGGCAACTAGTATACAACAATGCTGAATGATGCACAGATATCCTCACAACGTATTCTTTAGATCAATTAACATGTATGTTTAAGTAATTTGTTTGATAGCGCTATCGTGTACCGGGGCGTAAGAGTTGACCAATAATTAGGTTTAATTATTGGTCATTGTACATGTAATTAGCAGTAGTTGGTAAGAACGTGTAATTATTGAACAATAGGGTGATAGCATCATGGTGTCTTCAACTCCATGACCATAGAGCGCGGCTTTATCTGTGTCTTTGGTGATCGACAAAGTAACCTTTGTCTGATCTAAAAGGGATAACCTCCCGTCAAAGACCCAGATAAAGAAAGTTTTTTGGTTGCTAATACGAGATGGGACAGGAGTTAGTTTTGAATGCAGCAAGAGAGCACTTTACATTGCCCTTATAGGACTAGATGAAACTCGCTGGGCAAAATGAAATGTGCTTTCCTGATGTATTCTTGATCAACTCCCCTACATCTCGATTATTAGCACCTGGAAACTTAAACTTAGGCCCATGTGTTGTAAATAGAGGCGTTTTGTGAAACGCATGGGCTCAAGTTAAGTTTCCGGGCGTTGGGTTTAAGATAGGACAGAGTTTATCTTAATCCCGGCAAAAAAACCCTTTAATTTTGCCCAAGTCAAGAAAAAACACGCGTTGTTTACTTGACTTGG
>JANTCA010004712.1:0-10084 GCA_024741275.1 Chironex yamaguchii
ACTTGTCATCATCATTGATAATGTGAGGGTTACTAGTCATCATATTTTACATATTCATTGTTACTTGTCATCATCATTGATAATGTGAGGGTTACTAGTCATCATATTTTACATATTCATTGTTACTTGTCATCATCATTGATAATGTGAGGGTTACTAGTCATCATATTTTACATATTCATTGTTACTTGTCATCATCATAGACAATGGGAGGGTTACTAGTCATCATATTTTACATATTCATTGTTACTTGTCATCATCATTGATAATGTGAGGGTTGCTAGTCATCATGTTTTACATACTCATTGTTACTTGTCATCATCATTGACAATGTGAGGGTTACTAGTCATCATATTTTACATATTCATTCTTACTTGTCATCATTGTTGATAATGCAAGGGTTAATAGTCATCATATTTTACATATTCATTGTTACTTGTCATCATATACTTCCTTTCATCGTCTCTTGCATTCTGATCGTTGCTTCTTATTATGAATTACATTCATTGTAACTTGTCTTCATATTTCGTATTGACTTTGCTAATTGTCATCATATCCTATACTGTCAATGTTCTTTGCTCTCTACTCTGGCATTCTCATTGGTACTTGTTGTCATTTCTAGCATTCGGATCGTTTCTTGGAGTTCTTAGTTAACACAGTTAATGTTTCTTGTCATCATCCCAGACATTGTCACAAATTCATCATGTGTTCCGTGACTTCACTTCCGGCAAATAGATTGGTTCTTGTCATCATTTGGGACATTGTCAATTTCACTTGTTATGACCCATCACCTCACATTGTCAATTGTCATCACACTTCACAGTTAATCGATTTATCGATTTAAATAGAACCTTCACAAATATCAATCACTATAAACCATATCACATTAAAATGCAGGTTATAAATCTGTTTTTACAATGAAATGTTAATGAACGGTAGAACGTACGTTTATTCTTGGCTACAATGTTATTGCAATTTAGTGCTAGTCTGTCTTTTTTATCTCAGTTTGAGAGCGCGATACAAGTTAAGAAAAGAAATGGGACTGTGCCGATATAGAAAACATATCAAGAAGGTACACACACAGGTTGCAAGGATACCGAAATGCAATTATTCTTCAGTTTCAATAGCGATGACGACGACAAGACAAAAATATATTCATGACTCGTTTTATGTAAGGATAAGTAGATGATTAAACCTTTGATTCCTAAGAGGGTAATTTAAGTTGTGGTTAGAGAGAACGCACAGCCTAATCGAGGACAATTAATATTCTAAGGAGAAGGGATATCGAAGCAAAAAAAATCCAGCAACAGTCTAAACTTTAAATTTGGCTTAAAAAGACAGAGGTTTTGGTCCGATATTTTACAAGCAGACAATTAAACTGTTCAATTTTTGACAATAATGCACTGCTGTCGATTTCTGGTTAAGGTTATATTTCTAAAGCATTTCATCGTAAAGAGTTGTCTTTGCAAAAATGTTCTAAAACAATATTGTCATTGGGCCAACGAGTACCCTCACGTCCAAACCCACGTCTAAAGATATTCACCTCTAACTCTTGAAAAAATGTTTTTCAGAGAAAGCAAACTATGACGATTATCCTATAAACACCTTTGGTGCTAAGGGAAGGTAGGAGGGAAGAAAATATGTAAAATGTTACCTTGATGTATAATTTTTGACGTTGCAGTGAGGAAAAAAATTTATTAAAATAAATATTACCCAAAAATTGTCAATGTTACCATTTGTACCATTTGTATTTGTACGGTTATCAAATAAACATCTTACAATAATGAAAAAAAGTGAACAAACATTTTGCATCCTGATATTAATGATAGATATATGTCAATCCATTACTAATGGCTGGTTGTTTATCGTATTGCCGACAAACAATCAGGATTATAATAATAATAATAATAATAATAATAATAATAATATATATAATAATAATAATAATATATGAGGCGGGTTAAGAAAGGATAATAATAATAATAATAATAATACACGAATTGTTTAACAGGATGGAAGCTTCAACAATTACAAAGTTGCTGTTATTAATGTTTGTCCTGTGAAAAGAAAGGTGCTTAAAATTAAAAAAAAGTAAAAATTGAAATAAATATATTACAACTCCATGTCTAAAAACTATATTAAATATTATCTACTTGTTAAAATCTTATACATAAATATTGCTTATAATCTCCCTAAAAGCAAGTACATTGTCAGACGTCCTTGCGGTGAGTGGAGTTCATTAAAAATGCTTATTTGGTAGTCCTAAATGATGTTCAATTTTTGCTTCCTCTTATAGTAATAGTATTTCTACGCCCCGTTGATTCTCCTACTAACAAACAAGGTATTCTTAACAATGATAGAAGTCTCGTGTTTTGACTAGTTTACTACAATTTCCTAATTCAATAAGATTGTACAATCAGTGAAAACAATTAGTACCGTTGTTGGTGTGATGTAAGGTTCGGAACTTTACGGTCCTTTCCGAGAAAAAAATTCTCCGGATTTTCGTCAAGGTCTAAGTCATACGACAAGTGTATATTGGTCCAAATTTATCCAGGCATTAAAAAGAGATATAGTTTTCAATAACTATATCTCTTTGTAAATACGAACAGCGCGTTTTTCGAAAATCATATCGACGTTGATTTCGTACAAGGACATGCAATTTGTGATTAAACCCAAAAAATATTGGGTCTACGTATGCCATACAATGCCTGTGCTTATTTAGCGGATAAAATATTAACTGCATATTTCGATGCAACATCACTCCATCACAGGTCACAGTGACCTGGAACGTTAGGAAGTGTTCCGTAAGAAACAACAATATTAACTTCTGTAAAAAATCATTGATAACAGCATAAGGACACTCTCCATCAAATATTGATCAATTGGTTCTTGGCTGTGAATTGTTAGAAAAGCAGTTGTGACTTTAGACCACATTTATCAGTATTTGCCATCTCTGCAATAACTATTGCTTCCTATTCTTTTATAATATTCATAACTTGGTGACTAGATGCTGACGTACTATTTCCCTCTGGTCCTGACGTAGATAAAATCATTTTTGCAAACTATCTTTTAATTATATAAAACATGCTCATGTGTACCATGAGTACCACAATGCACTTTTAACCAGATTGTTTTAAAGTAGGAAGGACAGATAGTCTGATAGACACTGTCAATTTTTTGGTTCAATTTTCGTTTCTGAAAAGCTAAAATTTTCCATTGCATTTTTACTCTATTGTCGTAAATGACACATCTATATATGTATTTTTTTGCCTTCGTTTTAGATCAATGGATTTACAACATCAACCATTTTCTACGCGTCCGTTTTTTCACTTTGTCTTGTCAGCATCGATAGACTATTCGCGATATCTCTTGCTATCAGATATAGGGCAATTATTACGAAATCACGGGGGAAAATGATGATATCAGGAGTATGGATAATGGCAGTTACTTTCTCATTGCCTCCTTTGATTGGTTGGTCTCGTTATGAATATCATCCAGGAACCTTTCACTGTTCACCGATTTGGGTTGGACATTGCAGCTATTATTATTTTGTATTTATTTTGGCGGTAGTTTTGCCCTTATCGGTCACCTGTATTAGCTATTCCTTGATATTTCGAACGGTTCGCAAGCAAAGGATACGTATTTCTCTTCTTCGAACGGGCATCGGAAGTGCTTATGGTAAGCGAAGATTATTTAAAGTATATAGAAAGGCGGAGAATAACCGAAAATCATTTGATAAAAGTGAATCTTCAGGGTTTAAAGAAGACACTGAAGTGAACAAATTACAACAAATATCAAGGAAAATAAGCCAGAGAAGATTAACTGCAGCAGATAAGGCTCCTCTAAAGATTTGCGAAGACGGAGCTCTTGGGACAAGAATATTGTCATATTTTAGATATCAATCCTATTACAGACCTAATGATATGTTAAACTTTAAGTCAGTCACAGGTGGCTGCCTTGAGGCAAGAAGTATGGAGCCGAATAATGTTTTTAAGGTGAACTCAAGAATGCAGCCTAGGTTATACAAAGTATCTTCGAGGCAATGTTACAAACAAATGCAAACGACACAAAAACATAAATCAAAACCAGAGTACAGCAATAGTGTTGACCAGGCAGGTGAAATCAGATACTTGTATTCAGATCAGGAAAACAACTACCTTAGATCTTCCACAAAAACTCCCGAGTTAAATGCAAGGGCCTCTGGTTCTGACTCACAACACAAGTTATGTTCCTATCGCAGTACTGATGTGCGCCCTACGGCTGAGGAAGAAATTACAGGTAACAAGAGTAATTTTCGCATCAACCCTCGATTTGAGATTCAAGAAGATGCTAGCGAAAATGGTACTGAGATTTCCAATTTCACTATGAAAAGACATTTGTCTGACCCTACTCTTTCCCCATTTCCGAGTTTACCTGGGTCTTGTCAAGATACAAGCAGTGCAGAAAAATCACTAAAACAGCTTCGAATTTACAATCGCAAGCTCAGTTTCGTTGGCAGTAAATGTAATCCTACAGGCTGTCTTACTATGCAATCTGCAGCCATTGATCAAATAAATAATGAACAAACCGACGATATTGGCTGTGAAGTGATGTCTGATCCAAATCACACCGTCACCACAGACAAGGACATGTCTGCCGCATGTGAACATGCAAGTGTTAACATTGAAATCCAAGCAAATTCCACAAATTATGAACAGTTGGAAGTGCTGAAATCAGCATCTTCTTGTTATGAATCCTGGAGCAACAACAGTAGCAAGGAAGGTAATTCTATAGATAATTCAAACTCAACAGCAGACAACCATGTACACTCAAGGACAGCCACGCATCATCAAAATATTCGTAAAACAACTTCAATAAATCGCGAGTATCAGGTAGCAAAGACAGGATTTTTTCTTGTTGTTGCCTTTTGTACTTGCTATTGTCCATATGCAATTGTATATAATTGCCACAAAAAATTAGAAATGGGAATCTTAGCACAACATGGTGCCATGTGGTGTGTTTTTCTTTACAGCATTTTGTCGCCCATTATATATGGGCTCAAAACCAAGGATGTTAGAGATGAAATTATTCAACTCGTACGAAAGGTGACAAATGTTGGATCCTTTACTATCTCATCCAATCGATGATTTGTATATTGGAGAAAAATGACGATGTTCATCAATAAAACATTTCATTTTTTTCTACCTTATCATCGTCTTCTTAATCTAGGCACTCAACGTAGCTTGTTACTTAAAAGAAAGATGGGCATTCATATTTAGGATAACAGATAATAGACAACGAACACCAAGACATTGCAAATGTCTTTTCTGAACCTTGGTGGACTAAAATCTCATTTCATTTCAAATATGCTGTGGGACGTTCATGTAGTGTGCCATACAACTCTCTATTATAACAGCGTAGTGGGAAAATTCGCACATGGTTTGATAAGAATGTCACATTAAAGGATCATAACACTGACATACAAATCTCCTCTAGTCAAAATGCTGTCAAGCACTGTCCGTTAGGAGATTTTCCGTGTCCTCTTTGATTCAGAGGATGTGAATAGTGGTAGCAATGTTTCTGTAACAGTCATGCATGTTTCCACCACGATATATATTTTTATTAGCTCACAAAGACAAAGACCACTTATGTTTACTTCAACATTGGCTTTGCGTCTTTACTGTATGTATCTGCGTTAACACTCGTCCAAGAGAATCCAACTCGCAAATAACAGGCAAACATTTGGAATTGGGGCTTAAAAATGTAACGTGTAGCTTACTATCAACACAAGGCACGGAAGACGGCATTATACTATATAATACTAAGGAATAACATCGCGACGGATTGCTATAATTAAGATAAAAATTAAAACTAACTTACAGCTCCAAAATACTTTCAGCCAAGAATAATTGTGGAAAATCCAGTCTAATAGCTCACAAGGTCTGTTATTCAAGAAATTCAAAAAGCATACCTATTGCCTGCACACCACATAGCTTTGAGCCTACAAAGTCAATATCAAACAATTCTTGTGGGTTAAATAGCTAAATCAGAGAACGACTCATATAAATAACAGTCTGAATCAAAAGCTAGAGAAGTTTACCACTTTCGTATAGGGAAACAAAAAGTACCAGTGTTGCAGCCAGTTCTTGGATTGGACTTCAAGTTATCGATTAGCATAATTTGATGTCTCTGTCAACTGGTCTGCTTAAATCTTTTACAACTCGATGTTTCCTCAGTTCAGCCTTAAAGACAAGGTGACTTCCTTTTCGCTTTTATTTCAGCTACCATGAAGAAGATGGAAATTTACTCTGTGTATCTAGCTCTTTGTAAACATATTGTATTGCTTACAGTAGTGTTTTGTAAGTATCAGTAGCACGTACAGTGAAATATACCTTATAATGTCTATCGTGCAAGGAAGGCATCAGTTGAATAAATTCACTACGATTGATAAAAATTTCTTATTACCGATTTCGTTGCTTAAGTATTTTTTCGTTTCGTTCTCAAATTCTTTTTCATGAACGGTACCACCGTCTATCTCCTACCAAAATAATGAAGTCTTTGTTTTTACTTCAGCCAGGACGTAACGTTTTAATCAGAGTTTGTTTGTTTGTTTCTCTGCCTGTCTGTCTATTTGTTATCAGATAACTCGAAAATTTAGGGATAGATTTTGACGAAATTTTCAGGAAGTGTGCGACCTGGAATAAGAAACAAATGATTAACTATGGGGGATGATCTGAATTAAATCGTGGATTCTGGATTACTTTTTCCGTAACAAAATCTTCATAGTGCTAATGAGGGATAACCTTGTTACTTCATTTAGTACTGATATCTTCCTGAAAGTGACTAGCAAGAAAATCATAGCGGGGAAAACCCCTGTTGTTTAAATTATAATACTAGCTTGGCGGACGTTTGCGTTATCGGTGTCCTTCTAGTTTTCTTATGTAGGGAATTAGAATTTGTAATTTTGTACTTACAGTACGCTATCTATTGTACGGAATAACTGCACGAGGTAAAACCATAACTGAATTACCTCTGCAGGAAACTTTAAGTCTTTTCGCAAGCAATCAACCATGTATCTACGGCAAAATTTGGAGTCTAGATCTCCCAAATTTTCAAAAAGGATGATTCGTGAGATTGCTCGTCGCAAACAATAATGTATTTCACCCTTAGTTCATTTCAAATTATGATTTTACACCTTTTTGCTTTCATTTTTACGCAGCCACATATAGGGGTTGCTCAACATTTAAACTCTGAAGGATGAAGAAACACTATCGTGGGGATTCGCTCTTGGATGCTTACTTTTCCAACGCAGTGCACGTGCATGTATGAACCGGCTGTACTATCCTCATTAACATACAAGTACCTACGACTGGGGAGTACGAAAAAGAGTAGGTAAAAGTATATAAACAGTTCATAGGAAGAATAAAATTATGATAATGACCATAGGAGAATCGAACTTGCAACAGCAAATCTAACCTGTCCCTACCGAGCTTAACAAGGCAACCATGTCTAGTATCAGTCTGAGACTAGATTAGAGGAGGAATAAGTTAGATTACATTGGCTTGGAAATTGTTGACCCTAGTATTTAGCTCTTTCTAAAAAGCAGTTTGAAATGTCATAGGAGCAGACTTAGGGGAGGGGAGCTCTGGATTGTGAGCCCCTCCTGAAGAAAATTTGAAGGGATGAATCCCTTGGGAAATAGGTGAGTGAGCTACTACTTTTTAAGACTAACTTTTCATATTCTTTGTTTCACACAGAAAATCGTCTCAAGAGATGTTGCTTGACACGCAATACTTGTTTACTTCTATAGCACGTAACAAAATGAACTTTTCGTGAAATTGAGATCAGATTCAGCTCGAGTCCGATCCTTAGGAAGAAGCTGGAAGAATCAGAGGAAAGTAACACGAGATCTTTGCTGACGGCTATTGAAAATTTGCGATAAGCTCTGAAAAAAGGAAGGAACAAATGTAAATAAGTCAGCAGGAGAAGTAGTCCAGCATCAATTATGGGAAATTTGCAAGGGGGCATTGGAGCAGTGGTAGATAAAGTGGGCATTGGAGCAGTGGTGGATAAAGTAAGCTTAGGCAGAGGGAAGTCAACGGGAAAGTTTGAAGGCAATTGAAAAAAACGTCCACATAGCTATCATAAAAAAGGCAGTAGATATTTTGTTATGTTTATGTTAGTGCCATAAGTCAAAATTTACCAAAGCCAGCCACTGCAAAACAGATAGATTTGTATCGATGCTTTTTTGACAGTGGCTTTTTCAATTGGAAGGAAGGTCTCGAGACCTTTCGGTCTCATGAGAAATCTGACTTTCACCATGCCTATGTAGTTGTATTCATTCTCTGGAAAAGAAGCAGTTTGAATTTGGAAAATTAAAGCAGATGAAAGAAAACAGAATAGCACTGGCTGTCATCTTCACAAGTATTAGATATATGGCCATCAGGGTTCAGCAGTAAGAAGCCACAACCAGGGAAATAGCAACTTTGAAGTGCTATCAGATGAAAGAACAAACAATGTTCTGGAATTAGATTTATGGTGAAAAAGTGAAGAAAAGTACAAATGGTTGTTTTCAAACATTTCAAATGAAATCATATTCGATTTTAGCTATGCAGTTTTAAGAAGACTAACAAATAAAGTCAAACTTGCAGAGTATTATGGAATTATCATGGATGAAACTTCCAATGTTTACAGTAAGGAGCAGATACGTGTTTGCTTTCAAATAGTCAATAAAGATTTAAGCATAGAGGGAATTCTCATTGGAAACTATGAAACCTCGACAACAACAAGTGATGCACTGTTTACCACACTAAAAGATGTGCTCTTTAGAATGGAGTTAGATATCAGCAAATACAGAGGCCAATGGTGTGACGGAGCAGCCAATATGTCTGACCATGTAACTTGTCTGAGATCAAAGGTCCCCAAGGAGAAAAGGTGTGCAATATGTGTTCACAGACGTTCCCACAAGCTAAATTTAGCAGTCTAAGAAATATCATGGTCTTCGTTTTGAAATTGACAGCTTTCATCCATGGTTCCCCTAAAGGTTGTCTTGATTTCCATATTTCAAAGACCAAGGTGAAGAGTAACAATCAAAGTCTTAGAAACCATCGTGAACCATTTATTGGATAATGCAATTGGTGTCTATACAATCAATTACAGGTACCTATGTTGCTTTTTTGAGATGGATTACGGATTGAAGAGGTAAATTTGATTGAAAAGAATGAAAGCAGCGTAAACGTTGGTGAATTTTATAAGTCACTTACAAAATTTAACAGTTTGTTCTTGCTGGAAATTTTCAGGCAGGTATTTATCATTGTTGAAGAGGGCAATTCAACGTTGCAGGGAATTCAGCTTTCCTTTTACAGGTTAGAAAAAGCAATTAAATGCATAAGATAGTCTGTATCGGACGCAAGAGCTGATATCTATTCTGTTTGCATATGGCAGTCAATATTAAATGCTATTGCTAGAAGCGAATCAATCAACGAGTCAAAATTGATGTAGATAGCCCCAGATTGCTGCTGCAAGAGATATGCTAATCGACAAAGCCAGATGTCATGGGGCACATTTGGAATACACTTAATGAGTTGTTAATTTTTTAGTCTAAGATGAAACGTTTGGATCAATGATCACAGAAGTCAGTAAGTTGGCAAGGACAATACTGACCTTGCCTGTTTGAAGTTGCATTGCTGAGGGATCTTTTGGGTCTAAGGCGTCCTAAAACTTACCTACGATCGTGAATGTCTCATGAGTGATTAAATGCTTTGGCAATAATAATGAATATAGACACAGAAGAGGTTATGAATCTGCCAATTGATAAACTCGTTAACAACTTGATATCAACAAATGACGTCAGAGAGATCACATTTATAGATGCCTAAATAGAATCGATAATCTGAATGAAAAGGAACTGATTCTGATTTAAACATTTTATTTGTTTGTGCTTGTGTATTCATCCTTGTTATATTAACATCACTAAATTTAATCAGGGTCGGGTGATGACCATAACAAAACTGTACAACAAAAACACCTTTCAGCCCTAAGGTAAGCCTGTGAAGTCAGCAGCCTGCATTAGCAATTACAATATATTTTTGTGGGGGGGGGGGGG
>JANTCA010004714.1:0-10082 GCA_024741275.1 Chironex yamaguchii
TGTTTTTTAATCTGAGGAACATAAAGTACATCTTTGAGGAGCAGGTTATATCTACACGAATTATCAAACACGGAGCAGTCTCCTTTCCCATATGCAAAAACAACTTTATTGTTGGCTAATATAACTTGCACTGGGGCATCAAACCTGACAAAATTCGACATGAGATGTTTATTTCCTGACATGTGCCTTGAGGCACCAGAGTCTATCAACCAATCCTTAATAGTATGCTCTTCAACAGGTCCTGCTGTAAATGCTATTTCGTCGTCATTGTTGGACAGAATCTTCTCTTCCATGTTGTTTGCTGATTCAGACTTATTACAATCAGCTTTCTTTATGTAACAGTTCTTTACAATGTACCCCTTCTTGTGACAATAATAGCATTTAGTCCCTTTTGTCTTAACAAACTTCTTTTCATACTGTTCTCCAATTATCAGAGCATCCTCCTTTTTCTTGGACACCTCAACAGTTTTCTCTCCATGAAATTTGTCATATTCATACAGTACACGATCTTGAACATAGTTCCAAGTCAGACGATCATCAGTAATTGTTTCCAACACAGAAATTAAATATCCATATTCCTCTGGCAAACTACTAATTAAAATAATAACTAAGTCCCTTGAATAGGATCTCCAACTGCATCCAAGTGTTCTGCCAAAGTCTTAATATAATTAACATGGCTAATCATGGTGGCTCCCTTCTCCATTTTTGCAGCATACAACTTTCTTCAATAAAATATCGTATGAGCCAAGGATTTCTTCTGGAAATGCTGCTCCAAACTAGTCCATGCTTTTGATGCTGTCTCAGCAGATCTTACATAGATCTGATTCTCATTTGAAATAGATAAACAAATCGAAGCAAGTGCTTGATTTTCCCTCCTTTTAAACTTCCTCTGTTCATCCAATGAGGCGCGAGGGTCCACTACTTCATCTCCAGTCATTATTTCCCACAAGTTCTTTCCAATTAAACTCATTTTCATCTGGAATTTCCATGTGTGGTAATTTTCATTAGTTAGTTTCTCTATCTTAAAAACTGAGTCTTCTCCTGAAGTGGCCATTGTGATTACTTTTTTCTTTAAAAAATTATCACACAATTAATAAGACTTCAGTACAACTAATTGTTACTCTATCTGGCCTGATCTGGGCCCATAACCTCTTAAAAAACTACAACTAAGGGGTAAAAACAGAGTAAACGCACAGATAGAGGACGACAGTTCTCTGTGAAACTCAAACAGCAACTAACAAAAAACTAACAAAGGTGCAAGCTATAAAAACTATGCAGACTAGAAGAAACGTGACCACAAGTTCCTTATGTCCGGCCATAAGGGAATACTTAAGTACAAACGTCCGGTCCATAAGGGAATACTTCAGTACCAAACGTCCCATCCATATTGGAAATAGACAACCAAAGATGAGAGTCAAAAGTCAATATTCTTAACAGATCTGTGAGTCAATATTCTTAACAGACCTTAAGGCTCAAGCTAGCCGCCAATGTAATTATGACCCTCTCGGATTACTAGCGTTCGGTGTGTGCCCCCCGTCAAGGAAAGCCTTCCCGACCACGTTCCCGACGTAGCTCTGGCCGGGGGAGGGTCGGGGCGTCTATTTCGGACTGCAATCCATTGTCCTATTGGATCGTGAAAGAAATTGAATTATCGCATATGGGGGCCTTGGCTAAAAAGTATCTGTTAGCTCCATCAGGTACAACGACCAAGTGCTTTTGGGTTAGTATGAAATTCGTTTTCCGACAGCTTTGAAAATCTATCCCTCAAAGCTCTCTTTGTCCAGACATTCTTTACCAAATAACAAATATAACGAAATTTTAATGAAAACTAACTTTCCAACGTCGAAGTGCGAAGGTCAGTCGCGTTCTTGAAAATTCGTACTCTTACTGGATTTAAACCTTAATAATTTGAAATTAGTTTCCGCTAATAAACCTGAACATGATTGAAATTTTCTATTTTTAATTTAAATTAGCTGTTTCGTGTATCTTAAATCTATCTTGTCACTTAAGGTGGCTTTGAAATTGCAAGGGACATACTTGCCCCACCCTTCCCTTTTGGACCCGAACAAACATTACTACTTTTGTATTGCTTCGCGTCGCCCCTATTCCATCAGATCTGGAAATACTAGGTATGGTACATATTATGCAATATTGATCCATGATATAGGATAATATGTAAGAACTCTTTACCTGAGGGGACCTTACAAATTGTTGCACAACTGTTAAAGTCATGTTGATTGGTAGTTGGTCCATCCTGTGAACAGTCGGTCTGAAACTACCGTTTTGTGAAAAGTATTTGCTATTTATAAAGGATTTTGTAAGAGAAATAATTTATATTTTATACCCCATGATTAACAAAACCATAGACATAATGCCCTAAGAAACTACTGTGAGGCGTGGAACTAAAGTAAACGTGCTGAGAAATGCATGCTAATTGTAGGCAGTAATAGTAAGTGCAGCAATGGATGTTGATCGCAAGGAACAAGAGCATTTGCAATATTTTTTATTGAGGCCAGACAATGCTCATAGCATCTGCTTTAGAAGACCAGCAGGTCAAATAGAATAAAGTGAAGCTTATTATCGTTAAAACAGTCCAATCTTAGAAGGGCAGGACGCGAAAATCGACTCAAAACACCATAGCTGTTTCGGTCATCCAATTTCTAAAAGATAATAAGGTTATGTAACTGCATTGGCGGCTACTAATGAAATTTTACCATTACAACAAATTTCAAGTAGTCTGAAAAGCATTTCTTCCTTATCAAATTGTGCATATTTTTCGTATTTATGAGTTTCAAAGACCCCGCACATTTCCTTAAACTTCACGACTTCAAATTTGCAAATTGAAAATTTTTTTGCGGTTCCTGTTACGTATTCACGCATCATGCATTCTTTTTGCCAAGAAATAGAAGTGGAACTTGAAATCCAAAGACTTGAATGAAATTACCTTTCGCTTTCATTCTTGTGAGATGTCGTATTTTTAGGCCTCGACACCATCCTTTTGTATTGTCATCATATAAAGCCATTCATATTTTATATTCTTGACATTATGCAATGCTGATGCTTCTGAACGATCTTTCCAATTTACCTTTATATGCAGGCGTTGATCCAGAGGGGGGCCAAGACGTCCGGACTCCTTGCTCTTGGGCTCTAATAATTTTGTTAGGCCCCTTAAATAGTCAAATTACTATCCGATGAGTGACATTTGATTTGTTGTAGTATTAAATGTTTGGCCCCCCTTCTGCAAAAGGTCCTGGATCCAACCCTGATATGTTACTTAGATACACTATCCATTTTGTAGGATGATGAAGAGTTGATGGATACTGGTGAACGAGGTTATCAGTTTTTAACAACGCCAGATCAGTATTGGCAGCTACCACAAATTAATCCCGCTGAAGATGCCAGTAAAGAACTTGCTGGATTAAACGAGATATTGGAAACATCTGGCCCTCCTCCTGTCGATAGTGCGCTCAATATGTCAGATACAGGGTAAGAAGAGCATATTTAACTCACATTCTAACTGGACAGTAGGCAGATTGACACTTTTGAACGGGTTTCCTGTATTATGGGAATGATTGATCTTGAAATACATCAGAAACTGCTTTGCAGTTTGGTTTGGTAAACCGTTATAATTCTCAAGATGACGGAGAACCTCAACTCTTGTCATACAATTAGCACGTGCTTCAGCGGCTATAAACTGTTACTTGACGTTACGTAGGTTACGCTATTTCGGCTAATGTAAGGAGCCTGGAAACGACAACCTGTTGTTGGCGGAAGGAAACTGGCCTAAAATTGACATGGTATTTTCATCAGTCTTGGACTGCACGTTATCTAAGTACAACATAGAGTCAGTACGCGTTGATGAAGAAGGAAAATGTGGTAAGAAGACAGTATGAGTGAGCCAAGTTCGGTATTTGAGATGAGGATCGACGGCAAAGAAGATGTTTTTGTTTGAAAAAGCGTATTTCATATTCAAGAGGTATTTTGGTTTGGGGACGGCTTTGCAACTACCCCCGTGTGACAATTAGTCAGAATACGAACTTTGACCGAGACAGAATGTTTTATAAGTAGCATTTACTGATATCCCTCCCTTCTTTTTTCCTTGTACCCTTATGCTTAATTGTTTCCTCTTTTATAGGGAAGTTTATGTCGATCCAAAGACTGACATCCCATATGACGTTGTGTTATCAAAGGTTGACGTAAAATGGGGACGGTATGGATTAAATACGTTTTACAAGCTACAGGTATGTTATTCTAAATTCTTTGTGATGTGGGGGGTAACATTGCGACTGCATTAACCCAAATAAGACGATATCCTGAGGAGTAAATGAGAAGATACAGTTACTAATGCAGTGAAGTAAAAGACTTATTAGCATTATAACGAAAGGTGGATTAGAAAGTAAGATTTTGACGAACAAAGGGGGAGGGTGACGTTTACTAACAAAGATAATTCTTTGTTGTATGCATACGCAGATACTTTGCTAAAGAGAAACAAAAGTGACTCAAAGAGCCACGTCAAAAATGGAGATGACAAGAAGAGACAGTGGGCGAACATTTTATAGTCACGAATATAAGGTGTAAGAGGGAAAGACATTTCATATCCACACACTGTTAAAGCTTCTCTTAAAAATATGATTTCTTTTAATTGTGTAAAATTCTAAATTGTGAAAAACTTTTCCTATAAGCAAGTAAGTTTGATAAATGAACTGTTACAAAACCCTGCCCCAAAAGACTTGTTTCGCCTACACGAAATACGGAAATTTAGGCTTGAACCCAGTGTGTTTCTCGTGGTAATGATATTCAGTTCGACACAGTTTTTTCATTGAAAAACCATGTATCCACAACGATTCGTTGCCTTTGCTTGATCTCAAGGCCTTGACATAACTTATTTGAGTAACGTGTATGTTCTAGTTGAGACAAAGCCGACAGTATTTCACCTAAACCTTGATATAACCATGACATCAATTGCTCTCGCTGATGATCCTGCTTGTGCGAAGTCAAAACCTTTGGTCATACCTTTTGCATATATTGAATTTCGTTGACCTAATTTCAACGTATTTTACCTTCGCATCTGTCGCAGCTTTGTTGAAATGACCTACAGGTCTTAATCATGACGGTTAGTGTGCAATTTACATTGATATTGCAGCTGTTATCAAAGATGTATACTTAAGTTTTTGAGCGATGAAAATTAAATCAAATACAACATGTGCCACTTATTCAAGGATATCTAATGGTATCCTGTCAATTGCACCCTTGAGACGACAGAGTAATAATTTTTATTTCGATTTCTACAGAGGATTATGTCACAAGCGTTTTTCGCCTTCTAACCCTTTACCGGTTATTTCGTATACGAATACTTAGGTTACGCAAAATAACCGGTACCTTTAAGAATATTATCTCTAAGATGATTTCTTTTAAGTCAGAGGACTTGTTATAGTGTTTTATCTTAGTTCGCAGTAGGTGTTTATTAATGTCACCTCGGTAGACCCAAGTGAAAGGCCTGGCTACTTAGCGTATTTGTGAGAAACCGCAGCCATCCTAAAACTTCGTATTAAAGTGCCGGCTTTATGCATGCATATGTGAGGCTTTGCCCTCTCAAAACTGAAAATCGGAGCGAACATAATCACTATATTTGTTATACGAAATACGAACATAAAATACAACTAGAAGCACTCTGAGAGCAGAAACCGCCGCCAATCAGCATTAGATTCAGTTTAAAGGGTTTTTTCCCTGGGATGATTTCCTAGTCTGTTACTCATCGGGCCCTTGAGTTTGCTTGTGTAAATAATAAACCTTTTCGGTTCGCCTTAACAACCGCGCAGAGCAACAAGTTGAAGGGGCAAACAAAGCCGATCGCGGCATTAAAACTTTAAGTTGAGGTGCGAAGGAAGGTTAGTTCCTGGTTAGTTTTGAAGTTATTTTGCTTTGAAAATGTCAAAAAGCTGTATAGCCAATGGATTCAGCAATCATGGATTGATTGGGAAAGCCTTAAGCTTCTTTATAAAGTCCATTTGCTTTCGACTTTTGCGTGGTTTTGAACACAGGGTCAGAAGAACGTACCGATGAGGCCACTAACAATTGTAAGAAAGATGGATAGCCTAAAAAAATTACTCCGTGAAATCTATTCCAAAAAACGTGATCCCTACACTTACAAACTGCTATTTATTCATGAGACGCTTCCGCCAATGAAGATTCTTCACTTCCGTAGTCTACACTGAACTTGAAGCTGAAGTGGACAATCACGAAGATTGACTACTTGAAGCAAGAAAAAGAATACCTTGTGGCCAAGATCAGGCGTCTAGAGCAGCATGTTAGTAACTTTACATCAAAGACGTAACTCTGTCGAGGTTAGGTTTTTGTTTTGTGAACACACACCGAGCTTACTGCCGGAGATGTGAAGTATACTTCACAAGACAGTAATTTTGTAAAAAGGAAGGACCCTCAAGTTTCTCGAAATATCTTCCATATGCTTCTCCCCACTTATTAATGTATTTAGATGGCATTCTACAACGTACAAGACCTTACAAACACTAAAATAATACCAAAACAAGGCCATGCTCCATAGGAAGCGCTGTTGACGGACCTCATTGTTTGCCCCTTCGTCGGATCGTTGCCATTGACAACGGGCCGTTTGACGTAACACCGAAAAGGTCTATTGATTTGATTTCACAACTTCTCGCCTTCTAAGGTGGAAAATGCTATTTTGGGTGGTATTTTGCTTGTCATCACCCTTAGTGATAACGGTGTAAAAGGATCTGTTTGTCTTCTTGTTTATTGTTGGTTTATCTTTCACTAGCACTATGAAGATTTCATTGTTGGATAACATAAATGCATCTTTAACTTAGCCCATTTGTGAACTATCCTAAAACGTTCGTTAAAATCACTCCTTAACAAACTCCGATGAAAACATAACTCCTTGGCGGAGGTAACAAGGGTTTGTTTTGTGAATAAATTATAATACTAGCAAGGAAGCTTTGTTTCAACCTGTCAGTTGAGTATTAAGTTTTGTTTAATCAATTGCGTTTTGGCCTCCAGAAACTGCTTTGACTACGAAAATTCTATTCCAATAGCCCGCTAACTTTGAACGGTTAAAATTATTAGACTGGTTTTGACAAATAGCTTGGTGGCCTTGGTGACGATCGGCAACTCAGCAAGTGAAATGGCTACATCTTCTTGATCTGCCTTTTATGTTTGATTTTTCCGTTGTTAATTAGTGGGCAGCGCGAAATAAATCCGGACAACAGTTAGTACTGAAAGATGGAGAGGTTTAAGCACATTTTCGAAATCCATACACCAAGTGTGCCATAAAAGTTATAAAAATCGAAGAATTATGTATAACTAGCTACCACTGCCCGTGCAATGGCTTGGTCAAGAAAATGGGTCTCTATGCACCAATATAATGTGAATGCACTCTGAATTATTGTATCACACATGGCCCCCTGGGGTCAAATACATGGAGTGAATGTGGTGTTTGCTCTCCTGTTTGTACCATATTTCTTAATTTGCCATACAATAGCACTTCAAAAGTTCTGTAGATTAATTTCTTTCCAACGTGAAAGTTGCTGTGCTTCAGATTATATCAAAAGTTTTTTTGAGTTTCGTGGCCCAAGACCTGGAGCACTCTCACGTTTACCCCATGACTTTTTTAGCAGAACCCAGAAATCAGTATGCCTTAAAGTGATAAAAGGCTTTAAAAGTACCCGTAACATTCGATTTTGCTCTACAGTTTAATTTGATCGTCAACACAAACGTCTTGTGAAAATTTGCATTTAACTGAAGGAAGCGAAAATAGCAGGGAAAAGGCTTGAGGTTCGATCCTTGATTAAATTTAAAATCCAGTTTGAAATTAACGCCGAAGCCGAAACAATTGCATTTGTCGTAGCATATACAAATATATGCATAAAGTTCTTAACTGTATGCCTTTATGCCTCTATCAACGAAACCCTTGTATGGAGAATACAAAGCGGAAAACATGTATGTATAGCTCTTTGTCAGTTCAAGATCCTTCTGCAATCTCTCTTTCATTCTCAGTCTCTTATACGGTTTTCAAACATGGTTACGGCTCAGAGATGTCTTAGTTACCCTAGCTCATAATTTTTGCAGGATATGTCTGAATAGTACCAGGTTAAGACGCGCACAAAACTTACAGGCTATTCCAAACTCATTCCGATCACTGTTTTCCTATATTCACCACTTGTGTTCCCACTGTAATTGTTTCTTAGAAAGAAGGAAATTACAGACGATTATTACAAATTTCTTGCTTCTATGGCAACCAAGCGAAATTTTCCTCTACAAATAACCTGTACCTTGTTTAACCTGTCTTTGAATAGTTGTCACTTTTTCAATGAAACCTATTCACACATTTCTTAACACGTATCCCTTATAGCCTTTGTTAGGTCTGGTTCCCATATTATCTTCATCTCTGCAGTCGAAACATTTTTCAGTTTGACGTCATTTTCCATTTTCGTGATAATTTCACGAATCACGTGGGCTTAGTGCCAGCGATATTTATTGAAATATTACCTTACCAACCGTCGACGGTATAGTAGCGGGTTACTGTGGTTGTAACGGAGAACTAAAGAACTTGAACTTTTCGGATAACAGTATTTGAAAACCCAAGTAAAAATTACCTACTCTTTCAGCTGACTGTTATATAATCATTTTGTATATCTTGACAGTGTTGTTGCATTCTTAACATCAGTTGCAGATTGTCATATATTTTAGTGTAAATCTAAATTTGCTCATTAGGTTGTGCATCATAAGGGCAAAGATTTATGGTTACTTTTTAACCGCTGGGGAAGAGTTGGAGATAGTGGCCAACATCAACGAACACCTTTTACCAGTCCAGAGGAGGCGACAAATGAGTTTAAGAAAATTTTCAAAAGTAAAACTGGCAATGACTGGAAAGATCTAGAAAAGTATGATTTCAGTTAAAATTAACTAAAACTTTCATCTAACTCTGATCACATAGATTCTTTGATCCTACCTTATGTTACAGATGGAGCACTGTTGTCAGTTACCACATTCTGACAAATCAATGTAATCACTGTCAGACTAAAGTCTTAAAAGTGTCTCTGTTAAGTAAAACAGTCCTTAAGTTTTGTAGCAATGTAACATTTTAACAGTGAAAATGTATGTAAAGCATTTTAATTCTGAAATTTTTTGAAAGGAATTACATTGAATTATAAGTAATTCTTTGATTGTGAAATTCCCTCTCATGCTGTTAACAGCTTCTATTTTTCTGATGCTGTACGGGAACATAAACTGTAAGGGTAACCACGAACTCGGAAACAGGTTGCCGTTCGTAAGTGCTTTAAGACTTTATCTTGCTACGTTGTCTGCGCATGTACAAAATTTGGAAAGGCCCACTCAGATTTACCTCTGTATTACCAGGCAATAACTCTTAAGAAGTACAATTTGTTAGTTACGGTTTCAAAATATTACTTGGTTTGAGTCTTCGTTAAAAGTTCAAGTAGTCGTAGAGCCTGTGACCAAAATGCGAAATTTTTCCTTTCCGTTTGATTTTCTTGCTCTTGATTACCTATGTGGTTTTTTAAGATGTTGACTTTCCTTCATAGTTTTGAACAGAAGCCCAAAAAATATGCTGTTTTAAATCCCGAGAAAAATCCTGAAAGAATGCTTCAACACAGAGAAGAGGTTATTAAAGATATTAATTTTGATGAATGCCCTAAATCGAAATTGCCCAAGTCAATCCAAGATTTCATTGCTGATATTGTAAGTACTACACCTTTTAAATGAATTATTTTAGTGTTATTAAAAATACCTGTAAAGTCTGTGTTACATGGTTACAAATCAGGTAACCTTTGTAATCAATAAGAATTACATTTTATTCTAAATTATACACATTACCGTTACTCTTAGAGGGAGTTACGTAACTGGCGACTTTGCCGTAGTATACGGGCCGAGGTAAACAATGTCGCCACAGACGATTTATGATCTCAGTGATTTCATCTCGTAGTTTTGTTTATTCATTCCTCCATTTTTATCTTTTTTTTTCTTTCTCTTTTTATTTATTCATTTATGTATGTATTGATTGATTGATTGATTGATTGATTGATTTATTT
>JANTCA010004715.1:0-10082 GCA_024741275.1 Chironex yamaguchii
TGTATGTATGTATTTTATGTATTTTATGTATTTTATGTATGTATGTATGTATGTATGTATGTATGTATTTTATGTATGTATGTATGTATGTATGTATGTATGTATGTATGTATATGTTACCCTTCTGTGAGAAAGGAAAGTGAACCACTGACAGATAGGACTTCTTTCTGTCATTTATCTGGAGCCCTGACACCACACATTTCCCAAGAATATCAAGCACCGTATACAACATTGGTGACAAAGTAGTTTTCTTGGTGGTGGCCATCATTGGAAGTGTTGGTTGGTAGAATTTCTGATTGGGAGCGCTTAAATGACTACTCCAGTTGCTTGGTAGCCTTCTTAAAGGTGGACCAGATCACTGAAAATCTCTGTATCAGTGTGTTTCTGGCTAGCATTGGTGCATGCAAATTGGTAGAAAACGTGTGCAGTCGTAATCCACCCAGTAGCAAGTCATATGAGGAACTCATCCATCAGCTCAAGGACCACTTAAGTCCATCTCCGATTGTGATTGCTGAAAGATGTCAGCAGTGCAAGCCAAGAATGATAGTGTAGCCAAGTTTATTGTTCGTTTGAAGACCCTGGCCTTCGTGTGTACATAGGGCAGCTTTGTTGAAGAAGCTTTGAGGGATCATCTGGTATCTGGTCCCCACTCCAAGATGGCACCGTGTTCCCTTCTCACTGTAAAAGATTTGACCTTCCAACAGGCCAAGAAAAAATGTGCTGCGGACAAACTTGCATTTAAGGCCACCAAGGGGCACATGGATGGAAGTTCCACTAATATTACCAATCAAATTTCATTGCATCTATGACCACAAAACATGTCCATTTGTAGAAGTGTACAACATCAAATTCAAAATTTCTACTTTAAAAATTTCTGTTGCCATGGTTGCATTAAGAGAGGCCATATTAGGAAAGTTTGTCATGCCAATGCGACTTCCACCAAGGTAACAAACAAGCCAAATCAATATTGATAAATTGCAGCAGCAGGGATTGTCATATAAAGAATCATTGGCAAATGATGAATTATACAGATTGTGACCTTACGGACAACCAAAGAAGTACCAAGTACAATGTTATTTTAACTTTTGACTCATGTAGATTGCATTCTTTGAAAGATGAGAAAATATAACCCTATTTTGTTTTTGTTCATATTGATCGGACTGATTGTGCATGGAACTTGAAACTGGTGCAAGTTGATTCATTATTAGGTATCAGGTATATCCTGTCACTCTTGTATGTAACAGCTACAGTGGTGACCATGTGCCACTATTAGGATATACTTGTGTCCTCATGAGTTACTAGCATAGCCCCAATTTGTGCTTAAATTTACTTGTTATACATGGCCAATTTCCATCACTTTTGGGGTTTGACTGGTGAACTCACATTAAGCTGGACTGGTTGGGCATATTCCAACAGTCCTCTAGTAGTTTAGAGCCAACACCTACCTCAACACACAGTGTTAGCCAAGTAGTTCCTGCTACTAAGGTAGTGCCACAGGCAGTTGTTTTCCTTAAGCCAGCATTGATTGCTGAGGATGCCTATCTATTCACTCATGGTGGTTCAGGAATCTCAGATTTTCGTGCTAATCTTAAGTGAAAGATAGGTGCAAAGCCAGTTTTTCAGCAAGCCATACCAGTCCCATATGCTTTGCTATCTAAGGTGGAGGATGAGTATGGTTGCCTGATAAAAGCTGACATACTACACCTAGTAGCATTTAGTGAATGGGCTTCACCAACTGTTTGTGTTAATAAGACAGATGGTGGCATTTGAGTTTGTGGAGACTATAAATGTTTAAATGAACTACTTGAAGATGATGGGTACAAGTTACCTAATATTCAAGATATGCTTACTACACTAAGCCATGCTGATAATCAGCCAAAAGTATTTTATGTAGTTGATTTATCCTGAGCTTTTAACCACTTACTTTTAGATGATGATTCATCTGCATTCCTTACATTCAATGCCCAGAAGGGTCTACTGGCCTCTAAATGCCTCTAAACAGCACCATCAATTTTTCATGCCATTATGGACAAAATAAAGTTTTTGAGTTTTTCTAAGTACAACGTCAAGCTTAATGGTTTTAAATGTAAATGTTTTAAGTCAGAGTTAGAATACCTAGGTCATGTACTCTGTAAAGATGACATTCACCCTGTCGAAGCCAATTTTGATGCCATCCAAAAAGCACCGAGACCAACATGTGTGTCCACGCTTAAGTCTTTTCTTGGTATGGTTAACTTTTATAGCAAGTTTATACCCAGTCTTGCTTCACAATTAAAGCCAGTGCATGATCTTTTACACCTTGGAAAGACATTGACTTGGTCAAGTGACTATGAAGCGGAATCTAATATCTAAAAATTGCTTTAACTGGTGACCAAGTTTAAGTGCATTTTGATCCTAAAAAGCCCTGTGCCTTGAGTGTTTTTGTATGCCCATATGAGGTGGGTGCAGTTATTAGAGATATCATGCCTGATGGATCAAAGAGACTTGCCTCTTGTACTCAAAGCTCAGCTGAAATGCTCAGATTTATGTGCATATTGAAAAAGAAGCACTAGCTAAAATATTTGACATAAAGAAATTTCACCTGTTTCTTTATTGGCACATGTATACTTTAATCACGGATCATGCCCTACTAAAACATATCTTCCCAAGTCAAGTATTCTTGCACTTGCTGCTGCTCATATTCAGCGATGGGCATACTGTCAGCTTATAACTTTTACATTGTCCATCGCACTTCCAAGCAGAATGCCAATGCTGACATGTTGAGTTGTTTGCCACTGCCAGATGTGGGTCCAGTGGACCAAGATGAATATTATGGGGTGTACTTCATTGCTGATTCATTGCCTGTCACAGTTCAGAAAGTGAAGTTGTGGGCAAGGCGGGACCCTGTTTGACCAGGGCTTATGAACTAATCCAAGCTTCTCTAAAGCCTTTCTTCTGTCACAGCCATGAACTGTCTACTGAAGATGATTGACCTGAATGAAGGCATTTTCTCATTCATATGTATGGTGGCCTGGAACAAATCAGGATATGGAAAGGATTATGAGGCAATGTGCTTCACGTGTTGAGCACTGGAAGACACCAAATCTGCTCCCTTGCTTTTGGGCATGGGCCACTACTCCTTGGCAAAAGATACACATTGATTTCTTAGAAATCAAGGGGCAGCATTTTTTTCTAATTGTCGATAGTTTTGCCAAATGGCTCGAGGTTACTCCTATGAGTAGCACTACTGCTTAAGCTACAATGAATGTTTTGTGAATGTAGTTTGCCTATTATGTTCTGTGTAGGCAACTTGTTAGTGACAATGGTCCACAGTTTATCTCCTGCTACTTTCAGTCATTTTTTGCTAATAATGGTATTAACCACACTCTATGCTCATGTTTACATCCTTCTAACAATGGTCTAGCTGAGAATCATGTTCAAACATTAAAATCTGTGTTCTATAAGTCACTCCCAGCATTACCTTTGCAACTCAAGCTAGCAAAAATCTTTTCAATATAGAAATTTTCTTTACTCTACCGGGGGTCGGATGCCGGCAGAACTTTTTTTAAAGTGGTGTCCTAGAACTCTGTCAGAGAAGGTTTACAAATCTCTAGTAGCCTCTAAACACCAACACGATCATGGAAACTCTATTCCATGTTGCATCACTATAGTACAACTGGTAAGAGTCTTAAGCAAGTACTGCCTGAGACTACATGCTTCACTAACAACTGTCCCAGTTTTACTCTTATCTGCAATTTTGACTTTATTGCTTGGAAATGGTGAGGGCAGTAACTTTGCTCTATGCTTTGTCTGGAAATGGTGCTGTTGTTCTAGTCTTTTCTTACATTCATGATCTTTAGTTTCTGAATATCTGGCCATTTTGGTGTGAGGTATTGTGTTTTGCAACTTTCTTCCCATTAGAAGCTCAGCTGGGGAGAAGCCATGTTGTAGAGGTGTTGTTCTGTAGGCAGGTACTGTCTTCTGGTGTTCTTTTTCTTTCTTGAGAATATTTTTGACCATTTGGACTGATCTTTCTACTTCTCTGTTGGATTGTGCATAACGTGGACTGCTTTGCACAAGTTCAATGTCCCACTGATGTATGAACAGCAAAAACTCTGCACTGACAAATGGAAGTCTATTATCTGACTGGATTCTGACTGGCTACCGTGTCGTGCAAATGTCTCCTTTAAAGCAGTAATAACAGGGGTCTGCCTTCTTGGACTTTTGCAAGACTAAAACCCAGGGCGATCTATATAACGTTTTATAGATCACCCTGCTAAAACCTCAATATAACGTGAAAAGTGATCAACCAGCTCCCAAGAGCATCTGGGAAATATAGAGGGCATCAAGGGTTCTGGTTTATTCACCTTGTGCGCCAAACATGTTCTGCAAGATTGAACCAATAGACTGGATATCCTTGCTTGAACCTGGCCACCAGATAGCTTTGTTCTCTGCATTTAGTATTGCCCTGGTGTCCGTCATGAATTCTATCTATTATTTCTAATGTCATTGATAAAGGAATCAAAATTCTTCAACATTTCAAAATTAACCCTTTAGCAATGGAAAATTCACCCCTGAAATTCCAATAAAGTTTTAAAGGTTGTGAAATCTTATACTTATCTGTCTGCCCTTATATTATGTATTTTCTGATTTTCAAACAGGCTGGATCTTTGTTTGTTTGTTTGGCAATGATCTGGCTTAGTTTAACATCGGAAACTGGAATAGCACTGACTATACTATTGATAAATGGTATCATTTCGTCATCGTTAAACAGAGATTCTTCTGTGTGGGTGGGTAGCTCTATTGACAACATGGTTGCAATGTACAGTTTAAAATCTTCATTCTCTGTATTCAAGGTGGCAGATGCTCAAGAGTGTGCTTTGTAAGCAGGGGTACCAACGGTTTGGTCTGTTTCACCAGTAATCGGCTTGGCAAGCATGAAGTCACTGGACCTTTCACACATCCATGTGGAAGCAAGGAATTCTTTTTCAATTTGGCTGTACCTGCTCTCAGTATCCATCAATGCACTGGACATATAAGAAACTGGCTTCCACGTTCTCTTGAATATGTTCTTAGGCCAGAAGAGGGAGAAGGTGTGCCACGTAAGTTGTACTGGTTGCTGAACTGCGGCAAGTGAAATGGTTATGGTGGAGGGTACGCAAAAGCTGGTTGTTGTATAGATGTGTGTTGGCCATGCTTCAACTGCACAAGCTGACGTTGTATATCCATTTTTGCCAATGTATTTTGCATAGCCCTCTGGGATTTCTGTCAACATTTTCCACACCATTTCCCCGAATATGTGGTCTGCTGTTCCCTCTCGCTGTTCTGCTGATGACCTTAGCATTTTGAGAACATCTATTGCTGTCTCTATTAAATGACTTTTTCGCTTAGCTTCTGGGTTTTTTGATGCCTTGGGCGAGAGTTAATTCTCCACTTGATATGGATATGGACTGTTGTCATTTTCTACATCTTCAATTTGCTCAGAATTTCTCTTTGCTAAATTTGATTCAGTTCTTCTTGGTACAATGTTATCTGCCAGGAAAGTCAGCAATTCGAAAAAATGCCAATTGCTTCGATACACTTCATCCACACCTGCACCACTGACTCTGCTCTTGTGGGTCTTGTTTTTCTCTGCCACAAACTAGCTTCGTAAACACTTAGGAAACTGATTTAGATTGAAAATAAACAAAACACAAATATTCGTTAATCTTTTATAGATAAGTTTGAGTGGGTTTTGAATAATTACAAAAAAAAAATAAAAATTACACAATGATTAACAACATCAAATTTGAACATATTTGTGCTCTTGTTTTTTGAGAAATAATTAGAAATATCCTATAAAACTCTTAAAGAACTTTGAAATTTCTAAACCTTAAGAAACTGGATTACTCACTGTCGAGTGTGGTTTCTAATCAAAAATGAGTGTATTTTATTCAACTGCATTTATTTTTCTGTGATGTTTTCTTATTCGATTTTCTCCTAATTCTGATATGCTTTTTTTTGAAAAAAATTCACGTTTTTGAGCACAATTTTTCGTTGTTTTCTTGTTTTCTCGAAACTCTAGGCCGTTTCCTTCATAGCAAAACATTACGTTACGTCAGAATTTGTCGGCGCCTTTGAAAAAAAGTGATGAACTCGATTTTACTCTTCTTTCGTTCAGAGTAAAATTTTCAATGATAGAGGATTAACACCTGGTAAGCGCATTAAATTTTGCAGCAAAAATGGACAATTTTTGCATGTTACGCGATCACTTTTCAACGTGTTGGTCCAATATCAAAAAAGGTGATGGCAAAAAGTGATTGTCTAACCCGGCCCTAAAAATGATCTTAAATCTTTGATGTTATTTGGAGTGGGCAAAGAGACTATGGCTTAATCTTGGAGGGGTCCGGTTTTGTTTCCTCAGATGATACAGTTTGGCTTAAAACTATTGCAGAATTAATTGCAAACTCACATTTTGCCCTATTGAGAGTATTGTTAGCTTTGTGAAGTTTGTGCAAAATTTTATCCAGTCTTTTGTTATGCTCTACCATGTTAGATGCATAAAAAATAATATCGTCTATCTGAACCTCAACCTCTTCAAGACACTCAAGAAGGTCGTTCATGTACCTTTCAAACTGCTTACTTCCCATAGATATGCCATATTGCAAATGGGTAAAACAAAATTTGCCCCAAGGGAAAATGAAAGTTGTCACCAAGTGCTATTCTTTTGACAACTTTCTTTGACAGAATGCACTATTTGCATCCATTTTTGAAAAAACTTTCCCAAACTTTGCCAAAGTATAATCAACAGCAGGCAATGAATACACTTCCCTTAGCACACATTCATTTAGTGTAGTAAAATCAACACAGATTCTTGCATCAATTTTAGATTTGGGTACTAGAACTATTGGAGCACACCATGGCGTATGCACATCAACTTGAGAGATAATTCTCATTGGAAGCATTTTGTCAAGTTCCTTTTTTGTTTCCTTTAAAAGAGACAATGGAAGCTTTCTAGGCACAGTTAAAGAAACTTGTGTTGCATCAAGTTTTAATTTTATGTCATATTTACTCCCTGTTTCGCCAAGGCCTTCAAATAACTTGGGGTATTTACCCAAGGTTTTTTCTTTCATATTTGTAGAATTTATTGCATTGATCTTTTGAATCAAATTCAGTGAAGTACTTGCAGCTCTGCTTAACAATGTCTTATCCAGACCTTGAACAACATAAATATCTTCCAAACAATTTCTTTTCTTTGAAGCAAGTTGAGCACTAAATTTTCCATTACAAATTACCTTATACTTGCAGGAACCTAGTAAGGTTTTGTCCGACTTAGATAAGCTAGCAACTGAAAGCTCTTCGAATAGTGAGAATAGAATTACAGTAACATCTGCTCCTGAATGCAGATTGCATTTTACTAATTTTCCATTTACAGAAACATCATCTTGCCATATATTACTTTTGTTTCGGTTTTTAATAGCATCAACAACAACTTCACCAAAAAAACCACTTTATTTAAAGATAAAGGAAATATTTCACCTGTAACTTGGTGTAATTTCTCGCTCCTTGTGGTCTTCTGTTGAAAGTCCTCAGTTTGTTTCACAGCAACAGTCAGAAATTAGTAAGCAAAGGTTGATAAAACAGTTACCTTCAGACCTTACTAAAACATCCCGATCCATACCAGTGACAATCACAGAATAGTCCACAAGATCAGGTAGAATAGTAAGACCTCCTGACAAGTTAAATTTGTAAACAGCTGTATGCTAGTTGATATCAATTATAATTATGTATTTCCGATTCTATTATAGAAGTGCTAATCTAGAAAGGACGAATGTTGTGTAATACAAATCACAATGATTAGTGGCATGATCATGGAATCAGTCATGATTCAGCAGTGTGACTGGTGAAACGGAAGCTTCTGTAATTAAATATTATGTATTCATATGTATACGTATACCTTAACCTTCTGTGAAAGAGGACAGCGAACCACTGCAAACCAAGACCCCTTTCTGTCATCTATCTATCTGGAACTCTTGACACTACACATTTCTCCAGAATATCAAATACAGGATATAACATAGATGTATGTTATTCATATCTCTATCATTTCAATTTTCCATACCATAAGAACCTGTTAAACTAGAGTTTTTGTATGCGAGTGGATACTCATCCATAGTACTTTTGTGATTCCTGTGCAAATTTGGATTTCAGTATCCACTATGTCCATAAGGTTTTAGCTCTGTTGTAGCCCATACAGCCATACTGAAGAGAAGACTGAATGTCCGACAGTAGATGACAATCACAACACTTGATGAAAAATGTTTTTTAAAAAGTTTAGCTGCGTAGCGTACCTATAACTTGGCGTCCTGTGTACTGAATTGTCTTTAGGGATTTTACTGATGGGGTAAGTAATGGCAATCCTACCACACAAAAAAGCTTAGTAGTATATGAATTCCTGTGCCGATGTGAAGCCCGGTGTGTAGGTCGCACACCTCAAATATTGGGTGACAAGATCCAATAACATGGTCCAGCCAGTGTACGCCAAGCATCAATTCCTCCTAGAGAACAGCCACCTCATGGTTGCAAAACATTCTGCCATATGCCAACATTTACTAGAAAATTCAGAATGCGCTAACATCTGTAAGGACGAGAATTTTCGGATAATTGACATAGATCATCCTTTCATCTAAGTGTATTGGAGTCTGTCTACATTAAAACTAGAAGACCAGTACTCTGTAGGCAAAAAGAGTTCGTTTTTTCTCTTGTACTGTTCCAATAATGTTTTGTTTCTTCATTTTGTCTTTCTTTGTTTCCTTTCTTGTCTAGAATTGGCTAGTTTTGCTACATGTTTCGCATAAATAGGTTGCCATATACATACACTTTCCTTTCTGACGATTCATACTCTGAAGAGTGTCAGACGAAAAAAGCTTTTAAGTATGTTTTTAGCGCAATGTCGTAAAGTTTCGAGGCGATTTATAGTTCTTTACATAAAACCATACTTGTTTATTTTAGGTGGCTTGTAACTTTGGAAGGAGCTCCAGGTAACTTCTTTTTTTAAACTTGTATTTTTAAAATTTGGCAAACGTCTTGCTTTGCGGAATTGATGTGATGTTCTTTGATACATATAATAATTTTCCACTGCATTAATAGTTCTGGAATCCGGTTGTCTTATGTAACCAACAGGCTTATAACAGGCAAAGTTTCAAAATAGTCTGTATGGTATTAAGTATGTTAGTAGGTAGAATAGTACATTATGCAAGAACAGTGTTTATTTGGTGTCTGCTATGTCCATTCAGTTAATACTGTTGTGCCTCAGGGGTCAGTCATCTCCATCCTGTTTTTTTTTGTAGTGATAGATCTATCAACTTCTTTTTTAATTTAATGCAGTGCTATTACAGAGGTTCTGCTGCTTAAAACTAACTCTGCCCACTTCTCAATGATTACCAAGGACTGATTCATGCAGGTTTACACAAGATCAATGTTGTGTACTGTAGAATGTTTTCACTTACAGTTTGTTGTTCTGTTACACACTGGTAAAAATGTGATATTTGAATGCTTAGAGGTAAGTTGAAAGAAATCGTCTCAGCTCTGCAGCTACCAAATACTACTAACAGGTCATAGATTGTAATGTCTTCTAATGTTCTGTTTGATTATCCCCAAGTTTTGTTATTCCTCAAGTGGTCAAAGGACATCCCTGCATTGCTGGCAATATGGGCAATTCCTATGTTTTGCCAACATTGCCCTTTTTGTCATCAGTAACTCAGCCTTACTCCAGAGTTGTAAAGTAGTCTTAGTAAAGTTTTATTAAAAGATTTGTAATAAACTTTGACAAAAGTATCTTTCCCTTGCACTCTGTAGCAGGACAGGAAAAGTTTCAAAATGTGGTCAGGGACGTCCAATTTAAACTTTTCAAAATCACTGGTTATATCTTAAATATCACATAATTATCAACTTGGTTATATCTTAAATATCACATAATTATCAACTTGGTTATATCTTAAATATCACATAATTATCAACTTGGTTATATCTTAAATATCACATAATTATCAACTTGGTTATATCTTAAATATCACATAATTATCAACTTGGTTATATCTTAAATATCACATAATTATCAACTT
>JANTCA010004716.1:0-10082 GCA_024741275.1 Chironex yamaguchii
TAGATAGATAGATAGATAGATAGATAGATAGATAGATAGATAGATAGATAGATAGATAGATAGATAAGTAGATAGACCTGTAGCTTACAGTAAGTATCTGGGTAGATTTTAAGTGTCATCAGCCAGCAACCGTTATGTCTATAGCGAAAGTAGATAGCAGTTAGTGTCAGGTTAATGCTGTTAACCGAAGTTCATCGTTTTTAATTATTCTCTGGGTCATGTAGAAATGTCATTAACCTCCCGCCGTGACCAGGATTTCTGCCAGATAATTACAGGTGAAATGAAAACATATATTCTCATTAAGTTATTCAATTCTGTTTCAGAGAACGAAAAAAACAGGACCCCTAACAGCTAAATTTACTTTTTGCAGAAAAATAATTAGGTAAAAGCCCTCATCAAATGTGTTGCCGCTAAGTAAAGTGCAATTCAAACCGTGATTGAATTTGGATGTTCATTGTTGTTGACATACACAGTGGCATAGCATAGTTGATTTGAAATAACTTTTTTTACGCCACAAGAGAGACAGATCAGAACAGATAATTGGCACTATCTTGGCACTCTATAAAGTGGGAATTCTTATGGGCTCTCTGTTTTTAAATAATTTATTTGCGTACAAATGGGAATTGTAATAGCGTTTTTAAGTAGCTTTCTCTTTTGGCACACTTGTATATGAAGCTAGTTTAGTAAGCATGATTTGAGACCATAAGTTCATGACTAAAACGTATCATTACATATTAAATAAATAGATTCTCATGGTTGATAGTTTGTACTTGTTTACTAAATATTTTTTGTTCAAAAATGAGCTTACATTCACATTCTCGTCATGATAACAAAATCCATTCCTTTCAATTTTATTGTATCCCAAAAATCAAAACTTGTCTTGAATAACCTCAACATAAAGATGTAATTGGTCGAAATTTTCTGCCAAAATATCGGATTGAGATCCCCGTATCTATCCCATTGCTTACCCCCGTGCCCCGAGGGGAATTGGAGAATAAACATTAAATCATAAAACAAATTTCATTCGTCCAATCATGGCAAAGAAAATCAAATCGACCAAACAATTTATGTGTCTTTAATACTACAAATAAGTATTGAAAATAATTGGCGGTATTTTATGAACCATAGAATAACTCTTTCAATTTCAACCTGTTCTTGCCCAAAATTACAGTTGACCTCATAACTTGAACTTTTGTGAGTCACGCAAACATAAAAGCATACAAGAAAATATGACGACTTTCTAAAAATAGATCTATCGACCAACAGAATGCATCGGCAGATAGCTGTGTGTTGAATCCTGCAAAGATTGCAGCATGCTAGCAACCGTTAAAATGTTCTTATTCCATGATCGTTATTAAGGCAATGCAATATGCTATTTTGAATGTGATCACGTTCGATTGCGTGAGAGGTGCAGTGGGCCAAAGATTATGCTGTTACTGAATAATTTATACATACCCATACCTCGCTATGCAAGTACGATTTATCATTTGCGTTGCATTTCTTAATATCTGTACTATATTAACAGTAAAGAAAAACAACTATGCTGCTGTTAATTCTCAAAACGAAACCCTTTCAAAAGGATAGTTATTAGGCTTCTGAGGGCAAGCAAAGATATTTGGAACCTCCAGAGTTTCACTTCACTTTCGTGGGAATATAAATAATATTTTAATCAAAGTTATCAATCTGTGCCCGACTCCTTTATTCACTGCGCATGCGTAGGACGTTTATCCACCAAAACAGGAAACGGACGTCATTTCAATCGTACGGAAGAGTTGATATGCTTTAAGTTTTTAAGTGACGTGAGGGGCTTTGGAAGGAAATATTTTAGTAATCTGCAAAAAATTGACATAAAAAACATATGTTTCTCTTCTGAAAAACATATCGATAAGTCAGTGGCCAGAGCGAACAGAAAATCATTTTACCTTAATCTCAAATTCACTTTAGACAATATACTGTCGTTACAAAGTGCGTAGCTAGAGGTAGCTTAAACGTACGTTTGACCACCCTTAGCAATGACTCTATGATAGTTATTCCTGAGTTTAATTTTGCTAAATCCTTTTTGTTAATTTTAGGTGAGACACAAAACTGCCTCGTTCGTGTGTTCGTTTCTTCGTTATGGATCCTGACTGCAGCAGCAAACGATACAAAATCATCTTGTTCTGTTATAGTCTTTTTGATCTTGTGTACTGTGCTGGTGCCATTTTTGGCTGGGCCTCATTTATTTATGTATTGGAAAAGGAGGAATATTTCGCCGAGAAGTGCAGCAGAAGCGATGTCATCTCGTCCAATTCTTCAATTGTCAGTCCAGCAGATGTCAAAACATGTCCATCTCAGCTACGAAGTTTAAATCTTGCCTACACTTTGGGCTTCCTTACTGTTGGTATTGGATCTCTTCCTGCTGGAGTCATCCTTGATAAATATGGACCACGATCAGCACGAATGATTGCAAGGTAGGGCATTGAATAGTGACAATTAATATAGCATAAGAAAATGCCTTGAAACATTCTGTCCGAGATACCGAGCTACGAGTAGCGGTACCTTAATGCTTTGGTTTTTTTGTACTTATGTACTAGATTGCTTTTCTTATATGACAGATATTAAATACAGCTAGAAGCACTCCGAGAGCGCAAACCTCCGTCAAACCAGTATTATTATGCAATTATGCAATTTCAATATCAATCACTTCCATGAAGATGTCATTACTAAATTCGGTAACTGGATTACTCCTCGATAGCCTTGTGAGGTTTCCATTACCGAAAAAGTGATCCAGAATTCAGGACTTCGTAAGGATCATCCCCAAAATTTAATTGGATCTCACTTGGCTCAAGACTGATCATCTGAATTTTTTTATGAGGGTCCGTCTTGTAGTTTTGGTGTAATCGTGCTGACAAGCAGGTAAACAGACAAACAAACAAACAAACGCCGCAGAAAATAACACTTCCTTGGCGGAGGTAATAATATACATTTTAAACAAAATTAAAAGCAGTTGCTGTTGAGCTTGTGTGCAGCAGATGAATGATAAAAGTTGCAACGTTATCTTCCTTCTGGTAAGGAAAACAATCATCTGGCAAAATCTCAACTTATCAAAGCAAACTGTAAAAGATACACGTTTAATACATTAAATGAAAGGGTTATTTTACACCTTCTTAATATAGCCACACATTTTAGTAACGAAATCAAAGTTTTACTTCAAGTTTTCATGAAAGATCTGGTTATATCCTTTATCTTTTTATGTGAGAAATATTTAAGTGTAAACTAGCTGTAAACGTAAAGAAAAATTGAAAGACCTTTTTGCTTTCTATAGATGTACTGCCGTGTAAAGTTAAACATTTCCTTGTCATTGCTGCTCGAATTTTATTTGAGCACACGTACTGTTAATATCTCCTTTCTTGCAGTATTTGCTTCGCATTTTCTGGCATCTTTTGGGCATTTCTCTCAACCGGTGAGTTTAATAGCATTGTTTTTATCATTACATTTGAAAACTTTAGGTTATATTTCAACATGTTTTACCAAGCCTCTTTTAATCACACATACTGGTGTAATCTAATTCTTGTGCTACAAGTGTCCTAGACTTGTATTTGTTCAATCTGTATTGTTGCTAGTATCCTTTTGTGGTACGTTTTGTAGTGATTACATGATACCATGTCATTTAAGTTGTTATTTACATCCCATCACACAAATCTGCCTTCTTTCCTCTGATGGGTTAGACATCTGGATATTGCTTTCATCATGTAGTTTGTTTTGTTGTTTTGTTTGCTTGTTTTCTTAAAAGCAGCATTGGAGTCTTTGCTTTGTCTTGCGATGCACTGCATTTGCTTTTTTGTTGCATTGCATTCTTGTAAATTGTATTGTATAACATTATATTGCGTTCTGTCTTGTTAGGTTACATTATAATATTATCTTTTACACTGTATCGTTCTGCATTGCATTGTATTGCATCGTATTTATTGCATTATACTCTATTGAACTAGATTGTACTGCATTGCCTTGTATTATATTAAATTGTATTTTACTGCACGGTATTGCGCATTGCATGGTATTACCTTGCTTGTATTGAATTGTATTGTATTGTATTTGTATTGCATTTCGTTCCTTCTTTTTATCCTGTGTTGTATGTTGTTTTATTGTTTTCTTTTGCAACAAATTGTGGTCTTTTGTTTTGTTTTCTTTTTCTTCTTTTCGTTTTGTTTTTTTTTTACTTTGCACAATTTTTATTTGAACTGTGTTTGTTTAGTTTATCCTTCCCTTTCTATTCCATATTGCAAAGTCTTTACTACAAGCCGTGATAGATTTACATTATTCTTTTCTTTCCCTTTTAAACTGCATTTTTCTGCACTCAATGAAATAGTTTAAATAATACAAATTGCAGAATATTCAACATTGCCTCGTTAATGGCCGACTTGCCTCGAGTACATTGACAGAGGAAAAGATTGAAGCTAATAATATTGTGCCTTGATAGTATCTTAAACTCGCTGTTGGTAAACCTCCATCTAGTTAATACTACAAATCGCATTTAAACTAATTCTTCAAAGACATGGTCATAAGATATCTCACTTCACACAGAGCGTTGCAAAAAGACTTGCTGTATTAGTGCCCAATTCTTACTTGAATATCGATAAAAAATTAATAAGGGTTTACCCTGCCAACGTTTTCGTCATTTTGCCAAAATGTTGACTTTCACTCGAATGTCTTTGCAAACATCGGACCATTTTACGTTTGCATAAACCATAAACATTTAAAAACTTTTTTGACTTCATTATTCTGTTTCCTCGATATGATTTTCTTTTTAAAAGAGTCGAAATCCTAAAACTACAAGGAAGCATCTTCGAACGAAGAGGAAAGAAAAGTGTGTTACAAAGAACTGAAATATTCTGTTCATAGAAAATTGCATTGTTAAAAATTGTCAAAAACTTTGCAATTCAAAAATCTTGTAGAAACAATTTAGTTTGGATTGCATAGAGTGTCAGGTTGTAAGTCAATGGATTACATGCCTGTAATAAAACGGGAAGATGTGTTTGAGGAATGTCCAGTGTTTATTACTATAAAGATTCTGTTTTGTGCATTGGTAGGTAATTTACACTTTAAATATTAGTCAGTGTCGTCACCTAGGATATGCCATTATCAAATTTCCATTAGTGAAAATTTACACTTTCCATTTTTCCAGTAATTCAACAGGGTCACACTTGATTCAAGAGTGCATACAATTCCAAATTGCATCATACCACGACGTGCATCCGATTGCCAATTCCGTGTTGAGTAACTACTTGGCACAGATGCACTTTTTATTTCTTTTTCTCAGATGGTAAGCTGCAACGAGTATCCAGTGATTCTTTCATTAAGTTAAATTAATTAACATTCATGACGTAGTGAAACATATAAATGCAACAATGCTTCATCTTCACTGTGTACATTCCTCCAAAAATCAAAATTACCATTTCCCATGCATCTACTATCCTATCCCACTACTCTCTTGTTTAATTATTTTCTTATCCATCATCTCAACATGCATAAGTGTACATCAATGTTGAATGAGCATGATATACGACCGAAATTTGTCCGAAGAATAAAGAAGGGCCAACACGCAGGTCAAGTACGGGATTCATTATTTCTCCTTGGCTTACTATGTCGGCTCTAGTATTTTCCAGTGCCTGTAACCCTCAATTTTTTCAGAGGCGCATACCATTGCTTCTCAGATGAACCAGCATGTTTGGGACTGTTTATTTTGCACTTTTTAAGCATCCAATCCTTTCACCGACATGAGAGCACAGTTACGATTTCTATACTAATTGCACGGACATCCATTTGTTCTTTCAACGTATTTACTTTGGTAGCAATGATTTAATATTTTGAAGCAATGATTCTCTTTACACACAAAGTGATTTTAATCTAGAACAAATCCATACTTCTAATGAAGTAAACGATTAGGGAATTAAGTGTTATTAGAAATGGACATTATAATACACACCCACATTGTTAATTCAATTTGAAAATATGCGGTAGTCATTTCTTTTAAAGAATTGATAGCATAGTTACTGTAAGCATTGGTCTGAGTTTCTTGCGTTCATCAGCGGAAACCTATTTAGGAACCTCGTAACAAGTGCAACTATTTGACACGCTATTTACAAGAAGGGGTGTTACAAATGAAATACTACTGTAAGAAGAATATTACTCCTACTACAGCAATGAATCACGGAAGTCAGTTTCCTAAATGAAAACTACTTTGAAACATGGATTGCCCTTGCGTCGAAGGCCCACAGCCCTCTTGTCAAATTAAGTTAAACATGTCATCAGGTCATTCAGTCACAGTAGCAAACAACTATTGTTCTCAATGCTGATACTAACTGTGCCTATCAATTACCTTTCATTCATGTCTGAACTTGATTTGTTCTCAATGATGATGTCATTAGGTCATTCAGTTTAATCATCGTCGTTTCCATCCTCCTCCTCCTCCTCCTCCTCCTCATCATCATCATCATTATCATCACTATCATTATCATCCTCATCATCATTCATCTACTATAGCTACTACATAGCTACCAGAGTGGCAACACAATCACTTATTTGGTCTGATACTAACTGTGCCTATCAATTACCTGTCATTCATGTCTAAACTTGATTTGTTCTCAATGATGATGTCATTGGGTTATTCAATTTAAATGATACAGAAGTAATATTGGAAGAAAGCAAAAATTATGATTTTTTTCGCTCCGGTGACATTGACCCTGAGCCTATGACCTTGATACTCAAACATGAACTAGACATTGTAAAGATATACCAAAAATACCTGTATACCAAAAATGAAGTTTTTAGTTCAAGGCTTGCAAAAACTTGCTTGAAACCAAAAATACAGACACATACTGACAGACAGACCAACACACACAATACTTAAAACATTACCTTTCCGCATACGCGAGTGGTAATTGATACTTGCAATGTATGGTGGAATCACACTATGGACTAGAAGTAGCTTAATTGAAGAAGCTTCACCGGTTCTTATCATAAAATGCTGAGGTCTAGAAATTTGAATTATTGGTAAACAGTAAGCATCATCAAGGGTTAAGGATGACCTGTTTATCGATGGTCTTGAACTGCTTTTAGTGTGTTAATGCGCTATTTCATAAACAGATAGCGTTGACTGGGATAATTAGCAAGAGCTTATGTGACTGGCTACTCGTTTTTCTGTATCTTTTACTCCTTGCTGTTGATTTTGATGTCCGCTGCCATATTCTGCTTATTTAGTTGCTGATATGGAGAGATTGAATGAAGTCTACATTTGGGGAATTAGGAATACTGGAAAAGCAGAATGATAATGGAAATGATTCAGATTCCTCCTTAACTTCTAAAACGGTGCCTGTTGGCAATAGTCGAGTGATATCTGTTCTGTCGGTGGAAGGTAAACGTTTTCATGGTCTGTGCAACTGTTGTATGTATTGCTCGTGTCCACTGTTATCTTAAGATATAAACTGTAGACCAAATGATTATGTAGGAGTTCAAACGTGATATAAGCCGGGGAGTTGGATCTTGAACATATTTATTTTGTCCAAAGGATGTAGTCTTCCTTTTTATAAAACACCATTAGTAAACAGCTAGAGTTATGTTTAATATTGAAAGCAAAAGTGTCGAATGATGTTTCTTTTATACTGTTAGTCACACTTGCATTTCTACAAATGGCTATAATAGTCATGTTTGTATGAATAGTTGACTTATTTTCGTTCGTAAGCCAGCGCTTCCATTTCACGTTAACCTAGTAGTTGAAGTATTTTTTGTATGTGAACAAAAGTTTCTCGTAACTTTCCTTACAAGGCAGTGTCAATAGAGCGACCCTGAAATACAGACGTATGAGACGTAATGTCGAGTTTACTATCAGATAACTCGTACCTGTCCAATGAATCTTAAAATGAGCGATTACTCTTATATAGTTGTAAAAAATGTAGCTGCTTAGGAAGAACCAAAGAAAGTCATTACTGTCGGATCATAATACATTTTCAGATACCATTACATGAAAAATTAGATAAATACCAAATTTAGCAGTACGGTCTAATATATGCAACTTAGCAATATGTGTAAATATATGCGTGGGTCAAGAGATAATGCTTCCAATAATCCTTTTTCGGAAAACTTTATGTCTATACACACTTTGTAACACTAAAAGTCAGGTAGCTGGGACGTATTGGTAAGGTTATCTTCAAGCTTGTGGCTACTCCGCACGCGAGATATTGGCCATTTGATTCTGATATAGCCTAATAAACATGAATTTAAGCCTATCTATTTCAATGCTTAACAAGCAAGAAATATTTGACTTGAGTACCATGTTTTGCAAATCAAAATTCGACCATTACTTGTTAGGAGAGGAAGAAATAAGCAAAAATTGAATTTCGAAATGATATAACAATTAATTAAACAAAACATAATTTTGTAAATGAATAAAGGTAAGTGTAATTGTAAAAAATGTTGCATTTAAGATAAAGAGAGCCGCTTTTTTAGCAAAGAGCAAAGATGGAGATTGTGGATTTCTCAAGACAAGACAGTAATGGATACAAGTTTGTTCTTTTCTCTGTTTTTAAATTTAGCTTTTTATCTTAGGCAGACAAAAAGCATGGTTATTTTAGATCAGAAAAAAAATTTATGTGCATACGTAGTTTTGCAAGACGTCTACTGAAGATTGGAAAATTTATAGTAGCAAGCAGAGAAAGGTCTTCAATATGTAACTTCCTAAATCTCTCGACGTACGAGCTATTGAAATAATAAGAGAAAGGAGGTGTGAATATGGCAACCTTTAATTGTATAAAAGGGCACTAAAGTGATCGATCTCTTTCGCTCAGAATGGACAGTCCAATTATTATTTGGTATTATAACACTATTTATTGCTTTTACACTAATTGCACTTATTGCATCCACATCTCAATCTTGATTGTTGCTCCAAATTTTCACTTCATAAAAGCTTGTTTATATTTCTCATGTTTATAAGTTTCTTAGATTAAAGTATTGTCATCATTTGTTGCCATTAACTTAATGGCTCTTTAAATGCGTTTTCTGTTTTTAAGTAATTTGCTTAATCATCTATATTTGCCTTAAGTACAGTTACCTGCCTTAGGATGCCAATTCTTACATCTATATTCCAATCATTCTTCACCAAAAACATCAGTTTTGATGATGTTATGACATCCATGACCTAATAACCATGATCACCTCGTTATCTTCGCACACGTACTTCTATTTATCTAATATAAGCCATTGCTACATCTCTCTCAAATGGATGACTTCTAATAACCTTTAAGATAACTTTTGGATAATGAAATCTTATCCCCATACAATACACCTCCGCCAGATAAAAGCGGTCTTCTAACGAGAAGCAAACGACCAATTTTCCATTCAAAACTCCCCACTTATTCTGCTTGTTACGTTTCATAGACTAGAAGACTTGTTGGCAGCAGTGGAAAAGTTTCTATTTTTGGCATATACTACTTTTAATTGCGGTAATGTAGCACTGTTGCATCGAGCATAGTGCCAGGGGAAAAGCCAACTAGACAAAAGTGGCTCTTGGAAATTAACGTAAACGTGGCAGACAAAAAGGACGTTGTCTATAATGGTCCTGCTCGGTGTGCCAACATGATTGAATGTAACTCTTCCTTAAAACCTATATCTTTCAAGGAGAAGATACTATAAGCTTACGTTGCAGGAATCCTACAATCTGTTTTTCAATTCTGTTTACATTGCTTATGCTACCAACATCTGAGTATACTAACAGATTAATAATGCTTACTAAACATTGCAGAGAATGTTATATATGTATTTATGTTTTTGCTTAGCTGTTCATTTGACCATAGGAAAACAAATATTTGGCAATTTTCTAGATTGGTTTTTCACCTTGTCTCCATGTCTTATGTATTGATATATTCCTGGTTTCTTGCAGAGCATTGACTGTGTTTTTCTTGATAAAATTGAACAGAAAAACAGCAGTTTGACAATGAACATTATTTTTACATAAATACTTAGTCACCAGCTTCTATCTATCTATCTGTCTGTCTGTCTATCTATCTATCTATCTATCTATCTATCTATCTATCTATCTATCTATCTAT
>JANTCA010004717.1:0-10081 GCA_024741275.1 Chironex yamaguchii
TAGGAGTAAAACTAGTTCCATTCACTGCACTGCTAGGAGTAAACCTAGTTCCATTCACTGCACTGCTAGGAGTAAACATAGTCCCATTCACTGCACTGCTAGGAGTAAACATAGTCCCGTTCGCTGCACTGCTAGGATTAAACCTAGTTCCGTTCACTGCACTGCTAGGAGTAAACCTAGTTCCATTCACTGCACTGCCAGGGGTAATCCTATTTCCATTCACTGCACTGCTAGGAGTAAACCTAATTCCATTCACTGCACTGCTATTAGTAAACGTAGTTCCATTAACTGCACTGCTAGGAGTAAACCTATTTTCGTTCACTGTACTGCTAGGAGTAAACCTAGTTCAAATCATTGCACTGCTAGGAGTAAACCTAGTTCCATTGAATGCATTGCTAGGAGTAAACCTATTCTCATTCACTGTACTGCTAGGAGTAAACCTAGTTCCAATCATTGCACTGCTAGGAGTAAACCTAGTTCCATTAACTGCACTGCTAGGAGTAAACCTAATTTCATTGACTGCACTGCTAGGAGTAAACATAGTCCCATTCACTGCACTGCTAGGAGTAAACCTAGTTCCATTCACTGCACTGCTAGGAGTAAACATCTTTGCAATCGTTGGGGAAATTTACAATTTCTTCTGCAAAGATCGACCGCTCGTTGGGATGCGGTCCGGGCACTTGCGAATAGATTTTCTTCAGAAAAAGGAGCTCTTGACATGTTAAGCAAAGGTGCAGACAAACTTTGCAGACAAGATGTGAAGCTGAGTGTATGTATTGAAGGCTGGACACGATAGAAACTAAACCTGTGGATCTGTTTTGGTATGACTTACTTGAAAGGGTACAATATACAATGTCTACTGAAAAACTGTCAAAAAAGTTTCCAGGGTGCAATGGATTTGCTTTGCAGTTGAGAAACATACATGGCTAAGGAATGAAGAAAAGATTGATGAGTATTTTGAAATGACAAAGCTGTTCGCTGAACTAACAAATCAAGATGAAAGGTAAAGAAAGGTGAAGAGAAAGAAAACTGTGCACGAGAGCACGTCATCCGAAGTGGACTATCTGGAAAAGGGGACTGTTAAACCAGTACATATCCACGCATGATTGATAGCCTTAAATCTAAGGTTTCAAAATGCCATATCAGCACATCAATGAACTGTTTAGCTTCCAAACATCAAACAAGAATGATGCTAATGTAAAAGAAGATTGGAGATACCTGAAGAATGCATCTTCAGATCTCTTTGAAGACTTCATGGAACTAGAAATCCAACAATGTTTCAAATTTAGTAAAAAGCCTCATAAAAATTTTATGGAATCTTAAGTCTGTCTTAAATCAATTTACAGTGTCATAAGAAGAAGAGAAAATAGAAGGCAATTGTCAGTAAACAGCGGCCTAACTAGTGTAAATGAAGTGTGTGTGTGGCGGGGGGACGATGACAAGAATTGAATGGGATCCGAGGACTACGCTCCATTAATATTTTTGGAATCATACCCACTGTTTTGGCCTGGAATGCATCTATAAATCTCATGCTTGCCACTAGGACAAGGAAATTTGATAAGTTTCGTGACAGTTATTCTAAAAAAGAGCGTTGAGGGAATCCCGATTACTATCATTTGCCAAAAGTGGGGGGAGGGGAATTGCCCCCTCATACCTCCCCATGGCGACGCCACTGAGGATAAGAAGTGTATAAGGTCGTATCATGGTAGAGTGGTAGGTCTTGCAACATCGTTAACGTATCAATGGTAAGTTCGGGCATGTTTCCCGTCGTATGTCTTAGTAAGTTAATTAATGTGTTCCCCTAAGTAACCTACATACAGGTATGCTTAATTGACATTGAACTTGCTGCCTATTGTCGTACCTCCAGTTTGAACAATTAGAGTCCCTAGAGAAAGAAAGTGTCCTAAGGCAATAACTCCGACATTGTTAGGTATATTAGTGTAGTCTTTTGAAGTCAAGTGATTTACAAAGTTATAGTGCCGCTGGGCTAGTATATAGCTATATAGTAAAAAAAAATTCTAACTTTACAGCCCTTTTGCAAAAGAGGTGCAAATTTTCAATGTACAAGGCCTTAGGCATGCATCAGAATGTTTTAAAATCATCTGTCCTTAGTGAACACCGTAAATACTCGAATTGGGCTCCCCTTTTGGAATAAGCTGCTTCCTCGCATAAGCCCCCAGCCTAGAACTACAATAAGCACTTAATTTAACACCCCTTGAATACATTGCCACTGTTAACATGTTGATTTTAGCCATCTGAAGTTCCCATTGGCGTTTTAACGAGTTACCACCAAAAAAAATTCACGCATTTGGCAATAATAAATTGAATGCTCATAAAGGAACTACTAATTAAAACAGTGCCTTTTTAGCAGTTTTGTTACCAACATCTAGGCATGCGTTGGTTCATTGTATATCAATATACTTCACTGGAACAACCAAACCAATTTTCCCAGATACGACAGCAATCATGGTGTTCGTATTTGTAGAATCGCGAAAATAGTTTTTCAGTTGACCAACTAATTACTCGCTTTTTTCATGGCATGCAGATTGTAAAAACACCAATTAGAGTACGGTCATATTGCATGGCCTTTTCCCGATCGTCCTTATTAAACAACAGTTGTCCTACGTTAGGGCACCGCGTTTCCTTATATATGATGTCCTCGTATTGGTGATGTAAATTCCACTTCGTAATTCATATCGAAACATACTTGTACTCCTTTGGTCATTTTATAATTAGTAGGAAGGAGTTATTTTATCAAACCAATCGTAGAGACTATAGACTAACTATATATTTAAATTGTTTCTTTTTTATCATGAAAAGAAAGAAAGGTTGAAAATTTTTATGCGAAATGTTTCAGAAAATTTTAAAAGCCCCCCTCGTATGAGCCCCCCCTCGAATACGTCCCCGTCCAAATGAATCAAACATAAATAAGCCCCCAGGTGCCTAATTCAAGGATTTACGGTCCAAGACAATTGTTAGAGTTGAAAAATAAGGTAATAACTGGAAATACTTAACATTTAATAACAGTTATAATACTCCCTAACCACTCCATATCATTTAATAGTGATAATAGGCGTCAGCTGAAGCATTACGAGCGGAGGCGTCGTGGTCGGGGGCTAGCAGGGGCTAACGGTCCTCCTATTGAGAAATTTGTCAGATGTGTCGGAAAATGTCCAGTATAGTTGTCCTTTTCGTCTTTTTAAAATAAATTCTGTTTGTCTTTTATTTGGTTCTGTCTGAGACACCTGCTTTTTGTATTTACAGAACTATACATAAACCACTATGCTTAAATGTCACAAAATTGCGATACTGTCACTTTGATTAGTAGAGTACCTAATCGAACAAGGAAGCTGTCCTATGAGCTATGCGTGGTATGCGACTTCCTCCAGAACTATATTAATCAGTTTTACAATTTATGAGCCCTGAGAAAGTTCGGAATTACTCTAATCTGAGTTTGTCATATTTTGCACCAGAATTCTATTTTTGATAGATGTCTTTTCCTGAGATACATGCAACTCATTCGCAGAGTCACATTATTTTTATTCAATGGGTAACATGAACACCATGGCCAGAGAAAATCTACCTTATAAGAGCTCAATGTTGAGAAAAGGTGACTTGTGATACTTAGAATTTATAAAACATTTAATATTGGGCAGAATTACCCATGAGAAATCAAAACCTACAAAAAAGCTTAAAGCACAAAAGAAACAATGCCTTCGATTTATCCATGAAAAATCAAGACATACAAAATCTCTGAAATAATACATTTGCATATAGCAATATGCTAGCTGTACTTGCCTTGGTATACTATCACGTTTAGTGGTTACTTTCAGTCCAAAGGATACAAGGTGCTTTAGAATATAGAAGTGTGAAAACGCCAGTGAGAAGTTTAGAAGAAGGAAATATAAGTTTGAGCAGTGGAGCAGGACTGTCTTAAAATGGAGCGTCTGTAATGAAGCAGGCGGACAAGGGAGTGAAATTGCTATTTCAACAAAATAATACACAATGCCTTTACATTTGGCCATTTGATCAGATTTGCAATCACGTCATTATAGAGGCCTGTAGCCAGGGAGCTGTTATAAATATTTATTTATGTCTGTGCCTGTAGCTCATCTACTGGGCCAATATCATTGCTTTGTGTTTCGAGAAACTGTACGCCTTCATTTCTCGATCAGCAGAACGAAAGTATGAGTAAATGAGAGAGAAGCCAAAATCATTCAATCTTACCTCAATGCATAGACCTCAACTGAACTTGATGACAAGATAGTGGTCGCATCAAGGTGTGTTCTTGGTAAAAGAGGACATATTATTCAATAGTTTTATTGATACGCTGCCAGTCAATTGACAGTGATCAAAGTATCACTGATGCCAAGGACTAGAAGATAAACGTACTTTATTCCAAACTGTATTGATCATGCATGTCTTTCTCCAAACTTTGTTAATTACACATCAAGCATCATTTTATTTGTAGCTTAAGAGTCGACATTGTTATGCCTGTTTGACTGGGTGGTACAGCACAAGCCAAGGTAACTTCACAACAATATTTTTTAGCTTTTTGGAAATTGTAAAACAGTTATGCATGGAGGAGGGGATGGAAGAACAAGATCTTCATAAAAGGAAACGGCAAGGCAGAGCATGCCAGACAGGAGCGTTCGACCATACTGCTCATAATATTGCGAAGGAGAATGGCAATTCGGTAACTTTTTATTTTGCAGTTGACACAGTGGTCTTCTATATAAAAAACGTTTCTTGAATTTTTGCGGATTTTACATTGCTAAATCAAGAGATCTATGATGCTGAGAAAGATTTGATGAGGTCATTCCTTTATGAATGCGACAAAGCAATACCAAAGCTTTGATATACAACTATCTCAAACATGAGAAATGTTTGTTCATTCAGATTTATCTTGGTCTGAAGAAGCTCTCGCTAACTAAAGCTTTAACTTTATCAAATGCACCCTGACAGCCAAGAGAGCTTCTTCATGAATATGAAAGCATTAAAGAATTTCTACCTACAGACAGCTTTTCCAAGCTTCTTCTGTTGTACATAATTACACTTCCAATTTGATTGACTAAAGGTGAGCCAAAATACTTAGAGATTAAGCTAGTACAAAAACAAGTTACACTCCACAATGGGACAAAGTAGGCGTTGATCCTTAATCCTCTTGAACACTGAAAAGAACGTGATTACAAACGTTGACCATAAAAACACAATCGACATAATTGCAAGCACTACCTTGGTCGATAATGTAAAATGTTAGGATCAAATAGTAGTAATATTGTAAAATCACGTTCAGTTCATTATGGTGAATCCATAATAGATAGAGTACTTTTTCATTATATAATACTTTCATTATGATTGTTTAAGGTAGAGTGCAATTTTACTCACTGCGTTACGCATAATGACATTTGAATTCTTTACATTTTTTGTGTAATTGACTATTTACAATGAGTAATCTATTAATTAATATCATGACATTTCTAAAGTCATCACCTCTGAAATTATCCATGACATTATGTGGATTGATTTCTTTGCTCCTTCTTCTACATCTTCGGTAGCATCGGCTGCTTCCACTTAGCTCAATAATCAAACGTGAGTCCAAAAGGTTTGTCGGACGTTTCTTGTCCTTGGCCCGCACAGAAACAGGAAGCCCACTACGCCCATGATTTTGAGGGCTGTGTTATATAAAAAGGACAACTGATTGATTAACAATTAACAATTGACTTGTTGCCTTTCGTTACTAGTGGAGCTATAATCAAAGCAAGAAGTTTAAGAGTTCTCGACATAGTCTTTGTTCTTTAATTTTGTACTAACTTGATCCCCTGCACTGGGGAGAGCACCTTTTGATACACCTCACATCGTGTATTACTCGACGATACAAGTAGATACTTCATCAGTAATGTCACTATATAAAATTAAACGCTTATATTTGAGCCGAAGTACCAATTAGTTCACGCCTCTTTTTTTCTAGTTAAACTGTTGAGAACTCCCGTGAATATAGGCTCTGCACTTAGAGCACCCCCACTGCTGATTTTTAAATGTGCCGATAGGGTCCAGTTCGCCATTTTGTTAAATATTTCAAAAGAAAATTCAATGCAGAGTCATCTTCGCCCAAGGAGAGGGTCGATACTACTGAATCAGGCACGATTGCGCATATACTCCCTGCGTTTCCTCGCAAGGCAAAGGTTACCTATTAGAGGCAATGGTGGCAGCAATTAAAATTTTATTCAGCTTATAAAATTGCGCAGTTTGTATGATCCTTTGTTGTCTAAATGGCTAGGGAGTTAGGGGGATAGATATCAGAACCACCAAATTATGGCAAATAATATGATCCATGATTTGGTGCAAGACATTGGTTACAGATTTTTTTCGATAATAGCAGATGAATACACCAACATCAGCAATAAAGAGCAATAATCCTTTTGTCTGCGATGGATTGATCAACACCTCAATGCCAACAACGACTTCCTTGGTCTTCTATCAAGTACGGAACATTGAAGTGAATATAATTAGCTCTGCTATTCACGATATTCGTATTTTGTTCAAATGTCTCTTAAAAATTGCCGAGGCCAGTGCTATGATGGCGCTAGCATGACTGTTTGGAGACAAGTCAGGAGATGCACAGCAGATTCTATCACTGCAGCCAAAAGCAGTGTCGACCCACTTGCCATGCACATTCATTGAGTCTGGGAATAAAAGGCACAGTGGATCAATGCAAATTGTTGTCAGATACCATGGGCACTGCAAAAGGAATTGTTACGTTAGTCAAATGTTCTCCCAGGCATGAGAACATTTTAGGAGAGATAAAAGATAATGTAGAAAACGAAGATGAGAAAGATCTCGATAAAAGAAAGGAAGGTGGATTATTGAAGCTATGCCTTACATGGTGGACAGTAAGAGCAGCTTGTTACGAGGGAATAATTGATAATTATTCTTCCTTATTCGAAGTTTGGAAACTTTGCTTAGCCAAAAAGTTAGAGCCCGATGTCTAAGCGCGAATTCTCGGTTGTGAACGTCAAATGAAGGCATTTGATTTCTTTTATGGTCTGCATTGGAGCCATCGAATATTCTCCCATACTGACAATCTGTCCTGAACCCTACAGTCTCACAGCTTATCAGCAGCTTCCAGTCAACATCTTGTTAAACTAACGTTGTCTACACTGGAGAGAATTAGGAATACAATATCATTTGAGGCTTTTTATGAGACGATTTTAAGGAAGAAGAAGGAGCATCAAGAGATATCTGAACCAGGTCTTCTTAGAAAACGACCTGCTCCAATCCGTTTCAAATTGGGTGTAGCAATTCCAGAATACTCAAATACAGAGCAAGATCACTACAGAAGGTTGTACTACGAGGCAATTGATTTAGTCCTTGCTTCTGTTAGAGAATGTTTCGACCAGCCTGCATTCAAGGTTGATTCATTAATAGAAACCTTAAAGCTGCTAAAGGTGAGGGAACCAAGAAAGAAGTCGATGATCTGAAGGCTAATTACCATGAAGAATTTACCTTTAGAGCCTGAAATCCTCCGTTGGTAACTTTCAGGGTTTTAATGAAGAATCATAAACCGTTATGCTTCAGAGATATATTGATAGCTGTAAGGGATCTCAAAGATCACAGGAAGCTGTTGATTAACCAAGTAGTGGCAATAGTAAAGCTTATACTTGTAAATCCTGCAACAAGTGCCACTGGGGAAAGATCGTCTTCAACGGCTAAATAGAATGAAAACGTGGCTTCATTCAAACATGAGCCAAGAAAGGTTTAATAACATTTGTATACCAAACGTACACAAATCAAGGCTGGCCAGCTTAAACTGACTTTGCAAATCAATTCACGGACTTGATGAAAATCGTCGAAGAAACTTTGGAAAATTCATCGAAAATAACTTAATACGTATACGTCTATAAATCCAAATAATGAACTCTAATTACATAGGAGACCCGGGACATTAATAATCTGGGCCCTTTGTATGTAATAGATCATTTTTTCAATAGCTTTACCTTTGGAAACAGTATTTATTTGCGATTTTGTGTCGCTTTGTAGCTAAATAGGAAACGATTTTCCAAGACGCTGTTATTCAACCAGCTCTCACACTTCAAAAGGTGCTCCGGCGTCCCTGTCTTTTCTCTCATCTTCCTCTATTTTCAATTAAAAACTGATTCTACTGTTTCTTAGACAACAACATGAACTATACACTGGCGAAAGTTTGCTGTAGAACAAGTCGAGGAAGGTACACAACCAAGCCATGACAAATTCCTCTTCCTGACAAGAAACTATTCACATCTTCACGCTTTCAAACAGCTGTGTTAAATATTAATTGCAAGTGCTTAAACTTAAATAAATTAGTTTTGGCTCTTTTTTAGTTGTTGAAGTCAGCAGGACGACTACCTGTCCAGCAATATTTGTCAAAGGATTAGAAGCATGTTTTTGTGAAGGCGTCGATATCCCGAATAAATGACTCGGTGAGAACAAGGCACAGGGCGATCACCCACATCAAATAAGAGGGCCTGGTGAGGAGTGAAGGTGTACACCGAGTAATGTGCACATTACACGGCAATGTGTCTGCTCAGATCAGGGAGCTGTTATAAATATTTCTTTATGTTTGTGGCACAGATAGGATAGAAAATATCTGGCACTGAAAGAATTTAAAAGCTAAAACACAAAAAACCCCGAAAATTTGATCAATAAATTTCCCTTTACCGACCGCTGTGTTTCGAGTGGTGATACTGACGACTTTGAAAGTTAGTTAAGCAATGAGACTTTAGACAGGGCAGTAATTAGGGTCACTGACCCGAAAATTCGATTTCACATGGGACACAACGAGAAGCACTCATCTGACGGTATTTTTCCAGCGGGGTACAAACAGCATATAACCCAGGTAGTACTCCCTAAAGGTAGCCAAAACAGCAATTTATCCTTTCACTAATCTCAAATAAATTTGTAGCACAAAATGACTCAAAATATCCTTCAAAGGGCGATTACAAAGCAAGTAGTAAAGCATTCTTTTCAAGGGTCCATGTCCATGGCCCCAAAGGAACTTGCAGTATAATTTGCAGTATCATAGCACACTAATTCTTAGGTTGCAGCAAAGAATTCATGGTTTCTTTACCATGGTATTGGATGGTACTAAGTATACTCAGTCCAAGACAGTAAATTGCCATGAGCGAAACATTGTTAAACGAAAACCCATTGTTATTGGAATACGTAAAGATTCCTGGTTACATATCTCAGTTTAGAAATAGAGTGTGTTGTAGAGGAGGTGGAGTTGGTGTGTACATCAAGGAAGGCATAAGGTACGAACATAGAAAGGACATTGAGAACTTGGAACAAGATTTGGAGTCCCGATGGCTAGAAATTTCTGGACGGAATAAGAATAATAATTTACTTTTTGGGCGTGGTGTATCGCTCTAACAGATTCTTACAAAGCAACGAATGGATGGAAAAAACTGAGAGTATCCTAAGTCATATGTTATCTCAATGAAATGGTCTCATGGTGGCCATTGGAGGCATTAATGTTGATTTATTTGACAGAGGAACAATCATCACGAAAGCGATATGTTGAGATGTTGAGGGCATCAAATCTACATCAACATATTTCAAAGCCGACTCGGACGACCAAGAACTCTAGCGTGCTGATTGACCATATAATATCGAATAACCCTCCAAGAGTCACTTTCACAGATGTACTTCCATGAAGCCACATCAGCGACCATGATGGCCCATATGCTTGTATTAACATAAGAACTCACAAATATATGCCACGGTTCAAATATATCAGACATGAAAAAGAACTTTCTGTACCACAATACATCAGTGATTTCTCTACCTTGCCAAAAACAAAGCTAACGATATGGTAGGAATTCCAAACAAACCAATCAAAGAATGCATAGACAGGCATGCACCCATAAAAACGCAAAGTAACGCGTCCTCCAGCTCCACAGTTAAAAGATATGGTAGAAATTCCAAACCAACCTATCAAAGAATGCATAGACAGGCATACACCCATAAAAAACGCAAAGTAACGCGTCCTCCGGCTCCATAGTTAAAAGATATGGCAGAAATTCCAAACAAACCAATCAAAGAA
>JANTCA010004718.1:0-10081 GCA_024741275.1 Chironex yamaguchii
TAAGTATGATTTTAGCGCAATGTCGCAAATTTTCAAGGCGATTTTCATGTTTTGTACCACAAAAAGATTGTTCAAACTTTATAGTTTTCAGAGAAACAGCGCATTAGGACAAATAGACAACGCGGGGAAAGTGAGTATCGTGCCCTGAGCGGAATTTGTGGCATAGGATGGACTTGGTCAATCTTGCGACTCTGATCGAGAAAATTGATGTTATGTGACCAGTTCGTTAGCTTTAAGCTTCGTCTTGACTCTAGAATTAGCCTCTTTGTTGCTCAAAATGGCGATTCTCCTCCTGACTGCATTCCGAGCCCTTCCCGCCAAAGATCTTTGACTGCGGTAGCAATCTTTGGCGTGTGTTGTGGTGTAACTTGGCGTACGATTTAGGTCACAATTTTTGATGGCGTCATTTGTGCGAAGCAAGTGGCATGGAATGGCGTGTTTGCCGGCGTATTTCAACACTAACTGAATTTACTGGCATACAGCCTTTGACGGCACATAGTTGTGGAATGCAGCCGGAATTAAGTCTTATTTAAAGATGTCAAGTGCTACTTGAATGGACTACAATGATAAGGTATAGAATGAAGGGATACAAAAACATTTTAAAGCATTTTTTTAGTAATAGTTCTCTCTTTTTAGACTCAGTCGTATTCTCAGAGGAACGTTACTGAAGGAAATTAATAGCATTTTGAACAAATACCTTGAAAAGACCTTTTCAATCAAAACGGATATTTTAACCATATTTTAATCGCTATTTTACAGTACGAGTCTCTGTCTTGTCCTGATTTACCAGGTCTCTTTACAAAAACCTCTTCTGGTGGGCTTTTTAGAAAAACGTCTACTGGAGGGCCATTTTTGTGAAAAGGGCACTCCCAAATTTATAATTCGTGGGCATATCGTAGCAGAGGGGATTTTTTCCATCACTACAATGTTTGGCAATCTGGTGTTAGAGTGTTACACGTTCTCATTGGGTTATTTATGGCTACCTGATATATAGATGCACATCGGATCAGCAGGTCTTCCTTTCAATGCCAGTGGAAGATGTAGATACCAAGTAGCGATGCAAAACCGCATTATGCACTATCTGATGAACAAGTCATAGTTTACAGAGAAAAAGTGCATTAGAGAAAGAATTGAAAATTGCTTTAGTTGAATATTTTCTTAGAGACTACAATGCTAGCTTCCTCAATTGTGCCGTGTTTAGAGATCCTTGAACTGTAATCGTCTCCACGCTTTTCGTCTCATTTCAAACGATCTGCAATAACAATACTCTTTAGAAAAAAGTACGAAAGTGACATCTTTTTACTTCTCAATAATACTAAGGACTTAGGAAATCGGAAATTATATGTGTAGGTCCTTGGTTGTTTCAAAGCTGTCTGATGAGTTCTGTCTCTTTTTACACTTTTATGAGAATGCCTTTAAAGATTGATCAAATTCTCTTACCCTGGGAGGTCTGGTCACCCTCTTGCCTACCGTGGATACACAACTGCTCTGCCAAGTAGTAGAAAAAATAGTTTCCATATTAAAATGCTAAGACGTAGTTACAAAGAAATTTCAAGTTAAAAGGCCTGACAAGGTAAAATATGAAAGTGAAAGTAGACGTTTAACATAAATAATTAAGCATCAGTACAATATAAGGTATAGGTATAATGAATTATCAAATATACATTTCCCCCTTAAAGTTACTTTGATAAAGAACAAACGGTAAGCGTTTATTGCAGGTCCGACTAAGGGACATTTAAATATTTACAGATATTTATTTTTAAGCTTCGTTAAACTCCTCAGAAGCAAGTAGTTTCCAACCGAATGTCTATGAAATGAAAATATCTATAACACTGTGGGGTTCAATTTAGTTGGACTCGTTCCCGCAATACGGCGTATACAAATAGGGTGTTAATATTGACGGCAGACCTTTCTATTCTGATGGCTGATTTGAATATAAATGTCTTTGTGGTCAAACTATGAGCCTTATAAAGCAAACTGGTAAACCTTAGCAAAAGAAAGTCTGAAAAATCCTTCTCTATTTTACATCAAAGAAGAAAGCAACGGCTGCTTTGGTACCGAGGAGCAAAGATGATTCTTGTGATATTTGTGAGTAGTCTGCAAAAAACCCTTAGTACACTTATTTGTAGATGTATACACATATATTAATATATTTTAAAGTTTACAGTTTAATCACTTTCAACAATTTCTAGTTGTCTTATGTAAGTAAGGTCTCAGCAGCCGCCATTTTGTGTATTGCATTACCCTTCGAAGTGAAAACAAAGTGATAAAACTTGTATTAAGTTAGGTTTAAGGAATAAATTAGTACAGTATCAACTCGTGTTAAGTGAAGCGTCATCATAAAATTTACTTTCGAGACCGGAAAAGCATGATTGATTTTGACTTGTGTAGTATAATGTAAGCTACTTATTTCGGTACACTTTTGTGCTAATGCAACCATTCGGAACAAAACCAGATACTATTTTTAAAGAGGTGATTGTTCTTAATTGTTGTAGCTTCATCACTTTTAACAGGATAATTTCACTTTTTCCTTGTGTTGCAAATTGTTTGCAGTAAGTAAATACTTCATATCCATGTAAACGGTCCACAAGTAGTGCACTTTGGAAATCCTTCTCTAAATTTTCTACCAGGAGTTCCACTTATTCTAGAGGTAGAAAGTTCAGCTGAAATCAAAGTCTATAACCTAGATAAACTGAAGATGGTTTTGGATAGTTTAAATATGTATGGGACACAAAGAACTGTCGTTTATCTTATTCAAGTCATAAAACGACAAGTAAAAACTTACTATGTCAGAAGTTTTTATTGATAACTAGCATTAAGAACTTAGCTTATGTTAAAAGGCATTATATTGACCTAGAGTGTCAGAAATGTAATCGTTATAAGTAAAAGTGTGCAGTTGCCAATGCACAAAATTTTATCTTGGTTTATATATTCATATTTAACTATCCATTACTGCTTTAATTTTTGCGTGGGTATGAAAGTAAAACTTTGTTGCTTTGTATACAATTTATTGCTACTGACAAGGAAAGTCTATCTTTAAAATGATATTATATTTGTGTAAGCTAAAGAATTAGCCGTAATTTGAAAGAGAACGAAACAGTAACACCCCCTGACTGTGTCATAACTTGAGCTCGACTCCGACTGTTTAAAATGTAGATGGTCTTTGAGGCAAGAGTTTACTCGCTGTTACGTGATCAATATTAATCATGACTGTTGTGGCTGATATTTCTATAACATTTTTTTTCTTAATGGAGACAGTAGATATTCTGGTTAGTCTATAATTTATGTCTTTTAACGTAGAATAGTTGCTTATCATCTCTAAAAAAGGACTGCATAAAGAATTAAACACTTAACTGCTTAATACTTCCTTACATTAAGTAAGTATTGTTGTCATCCATACATGGCATGCATTTACGTTGGTCTGGATAAGGAACAGGTTATACGTGGCAAGCATAGAAACGAATGCAATACTTTAAGTGCTTTTTCTCTTACCGTTTACAGGTTGCCATTAGCTTATTCTCATCTAGTACGAGAAGCCATCTAATTTCATATTCACCTAGTAAATTGGTAGATGTAGAAACAAATATTTGCAAGGCATTATTCTATGATATTGTGTACTATTCTACGGAACTTGAAAAGTCATTTGGTGGTACGGAAATTGAACGTCGCTTTAAAAAGACAGAATGCGAATCATTCCGTTTATGAATTTCGCTGTTAACTGTTTTCCTTACCTTCTAAAGGGTCGTCGCCCGAAGAGTGTCAGATGGAAAACGCTACTAAAAAATTACACAAGCTATTGAGGAAATAACCGTGGTGTACTAGTGGTCCGGGAAATGTGGTGATATAAAGCATAAAAGGAGAGACCCACCTTTTGGCTACAACTATTAGTTTCATGTTAATACATCAACATAATGCACAATATCTATATTTTCAATTAAACAACATTTGTGCTCGATTTAAATAATTCTTCACAAAATTCAAAACTTTGATTTTTTGAAATTCATGTACGTTCAATGGATAGCAATGATCTAGCCTTTGAAATATAAAATGTAAAAAGTGATAACAGAATGGCAAATATGGTTTGACAAATTCAAGAGAAAGTAATTTACACTAAGGTGCTCTTAAAGCTTGTTGCTTGTTGCTTTTCTTGTAGCTCCTGACATTAATGAAAGTATCGAAGAATGTTGAAGTGGACAAGGAAATTTGTCGAGGTAATAACTTGTGCCGTGGAGGGCAAGGAAGAAGTTTCATTAACTTTATCTGTGTGCAGTTTAAGCCCTAATGAGCGTCAGACAAACGTATTATCTTAATGGACACAAGTGCATTCAAACATATTTATCAAAAACAGTCCCATTTCAACCAGATATTTATCTATAAATTTCATATGGCAATCTTATGCTATTCTTTTTATCTATCTATCTATCTATCTATCTATCTATCTATCTATCTATTTATTCATAGTATATATTATTTAACGACACGTGGAAACAACCGAATATCAGCTTTCCTATGTGTTATGCTTATGCCATTTTCATGTTGCGCCAAAGATTTCGAAACGAAACACACAAGTAAGCAATCATTAGTACAGTTTCAATTTTACTACGGTTAAGGCCGAACAAATCAGCTCAACAATCAAGTATCCCAGCAAACGTAATGAAAGCTAATGTTGGCTCTTCTTTCAACGAGTTATGAATAACAATTTTAATAAAGGGGCCTATCCAAACGATTTAAGACTTGCCGAAATCTCCTTTGTTTTGAAAAAATAACATGCGGTAGCTAAACTGAATTCAAGTATATTGATATTTTGCAGTCGATATGAAAGGTCTACACTAATTTCTGCAATTGAACAATATTTTGCGGCTTCAGGAAAAAGACACTCTACACAGCATGCTTGGCTAAACTTTACTTAAAATGGAAAAAGTGCTCAAATAGGCGGGCTTGCAAGAGCACCTCTCAAAAGTTTTTAATTTTGTGCATAATGGGCCATTAATTGTACATTTGTAGGCATATAGGCTTAGTAACAAGGCTCTGGGTCTCATATTCATCTATTTATCAGATCACAAGCAGCTATTTAAAAAGGACTATGATTAAAAGCAAAGTAAAAATGCTACCTTTAGAGCACATTAGGACTCTGTCCTTTGTATTGTATTATTTAAATGATACATCTATGACAATTTTCTCTTTATTAGCTATCGCATAAGATATATATTATTGATAACACTATTGATGTGCAGGATCCTTGTCTTGAACATTATAACCAATGAAATGGAGTCTGTCAGTCCACAAGATATAGATATTAGATGGTTTTTATGATCAAACGAATCCAAATGCCACGTTATGCCATTTGGTTACAAAACAATGAACACACAACCAACGTAAACTAAACTCCTATAGAAGAAAAGCTTTTAATGGTAAAGTATTACCTTTAACAGTAACTAGAATGTCCATTCAGTTCCTTACCAGGTTTGCAAAATATATAGTAAAATGTTATGCTGATACATCGACTATCGTAACAGCTTCAGTATCAGTATAAATGGCTTACTCTTACTACTGATACCTTCAAAGACAATAACAATAAGGTTGCTAAAATTTACATTGGAAATTGTCTTTTACACCTTCATATAACTGTGAAATTTCTCTTGCTTTGTTATGAAAATTGTTGGCTAAATGTATCCGAAAGACAATGTTTACCAGAAGAATTTGCAGTTGATTGCTCTTTTTGATGACATCATCACATCTTAATTCATGACAAGAGTTCAAAATCGGAGACTAAAAAGCATTAGTATCCCCAAAATTATGAAAGTCTGTATATAAAGAATGAGTAAAGTACTTTGATATTTTAAAGACTGAATCACGAAACCAGTTGTATCGTCCCTCAATTAGAAGTAAAACACATCCAGAAACTAAATGTTGCAAGTTTTGTGCATTTTGGTGAGCAAAACAAAGGTTTCTGTCACTCTTCTTTCAAAGATGTATGCTTTTCAAGGTTAGTAGAGTGTGACATAAAATTTCAGATATTGCGTGGTAGTGAATAAAGAACTCAATGCCAGACTTGAAGGTGACTTTTAAAACATTCCTTTGTTACTGCTTAGTAATTTTATACTGCTTAATGAAATTTAAAAGTAAACAATCACTCGGCCAAGTGGGATATTCGATGAATATCGGACATAATCCAGTTATACGTAACAAATGTCATCAAATAAAAAGTTGAGAACTGGTTCATTCCTCATCACGTCAAAACTATATAGTACCAGGTCCTAATGATGAGGATAATAGTAGCAATGCAAAAATATATTAAGAAGAATGATTGATTACTAGGTCATATAAGGTATAACTTCTAGGGAAATATAAAAGTCAATTGTTTTTTCTATTTTCCTATTTCATTATACTTATATGGTGATATAAAATATACTCATATGAATACTTTTATATATTAAAATGTTTACGCTAACTGAAGGTGTTTTTGTGTATGTACTCCTAGGGTATACTGTCATTACATATCACGTAGCTCTGACAACTTAAATATTCAAAAAGGAACATGTTGTGGATGTATTCAGATACATAAACGAGGTTTTTGCAACAAATAGGATAACGAACCTAAAGCTTGGTTTTCATATTTTTCGTCTTTCAGCGATGCATCGGCTATTGCCTCTTTGGTAAGATAAACCATTAGTGACGTGACACCGATGCATAGCTGATGGATCGCTGATGTGGATCAATAAAATATTACACATCAAAATCCTTACAGACATGGACATGAGAGAATATTGATCAATAGCTGTAAATTATAAAAGGAGAACGTATTGACAGGCGACATAAAGACACGAAGTAAAGTTTTGTAGCTGCAGGAGAAAGACAAGTAGCCATTCAACTCCAATCGTCCACTCTTATTATTGGGTATCTGTTTGTTGGCGCATACGTTTACAAGCGACATATGTTATGTGCCAATATGGAACTAATGTATAAAGACAAAGTCAAGACAACGGATACTTAATACATCAGATAGCAAAATGCAAATTATGTTTAAAACAGAATATAATATACTAGCTCCACGGCACTACATTTTTGTGAAACATCTGTGTGCTACGTTTGCAGTTCAAAATGATTTAATACTTCTAATGTGCTTCAGCATTGTCGCACAACCATTATGACAGAGGATTGCAGCAGACAAGCTGGAAAGGTTTTTTATTGCAATCTCTGATCAAATGCTCACAAGGAGACTGCAACTGATCTGACACGTCGACGACGAATCATTTCATTAATGAACGGTCAATCAACGCCAAAAAAGCCGTCAGAAAAAATTGAACTTGATTCAAAGTTTGCAGTGTATTGCCAACTCGTCAGTAACAGGTACGTGTAAGTGGCTCCAATGGATCACTTGTTATGGCTATATCAACAGTGTATCGCCAACGGGTCGCTGACGTGTCATATAAAAAAAAGGCCTAGGGGTCACAAAACTGGCAATCTCAGTTGGTGACCACTGACATCTTTTACATGTCTCTGAAGGCTTAACTCGTGAAGAGATAATGAGTCGAAATGTCTCTCTTTACATTGTACAAAAGTTGAGATATGTTTTGCAGATTATGAACTTTGCTATCAGGGTATTTCTTTCTTGGCTCATTTTAGATCGTACCATTACGCTCACAGATGTACCAGTAACAAATATAAAAACAGTTGTAGGAAATAAAGGAGCTGAAATGTTTGCAGCTGTGTTATCAGATCGTGCGGTCATCTACAAAACAAATGGAGCTGTTTTGAAAGTCCTCCCTAGGCCAAATATCAAGGGCGACTTTAAGGAATTACATTTCGTCATGTCAGGGATATATATAGTAGATACTATGAACACTATGTACATGTATCAATGGCTTTCTGACAACTGGACTACAAAGATTCTTGTTAAAGTAAAACAAATCTCACCTCTAGCAAACCATTCTGTGGCTGCAATAGCAGAAAATGACAAATTGTATTGCATCATCAACCTTAACTTTGGAAGTTTAAATAGAGTAAAGGTGTTTGCTCAGACATTTAGCTTTTCATTTGATAAAATTGCTTGTGGATCAAATCATTGTTGGGCAATATTAACGAACCATAAAATAGCATTTATCGAAGTTTCTACAGATGAAAATAGATGTATCATGTTCGTTATCCCTACGAAGGACGTATTTGACATGCTAGTAACGAATTTACAAGGTGATACAGTAGTCTACGACAGAAAGTCTGAAAGACTCTATAGAAGGTATGGAACACGGACAAATCGGTACGGAATTGGATGGGAATTGATAGGCAAGGCAAAATTCCACTGGCTGGGGATTACCTCGTTGAACATTATTGGAGGAATGACACATGATACTATTACAATCAAATCACGTATGTATTAGCAAACGTTTGTATTGTATATCCATATGTATCATTAAATTACAAATTACTATGCAAAATATTCTTAGCTCTGAAAATATCTACATGATATTTTTGCTATTATCAAGTGACTGTTGGTTACGAATTCAGGTCCAGACATCACGTTGTAGTTAGACAATTGCTATCTCTTACATAGATTGTTTATCAATGGTTTACCAGTTATCGGTATATTCCAAAGGATTGCACATATTAGCCTATACTAACTTTAGTAAACTTTATAAAATTATGTTTTGATCGTTTTAGGTGACAAAGGAAGGTTACAGCATACAGTAAGCCAAAGATGATCTCTAATCACACATCAGAGATAATCTTATCGTGGCTTGGATTTAGCATTGGATTTAATTTTAACTTAATTAATATATGTTAATGGACAGATACTAAAGCACCAAGACACAAAAAGTCCTTCTCTATTATCAATCCACATAGTGTGTAGTATATTACAAAATTTTGTTGTCTATTTACAATAGTAATTTACCTAGGAAATGAAAATGGTTCAGTGGGCCCCACATCTCATAGATTAGACGAGTGTTTTCCTTACCAAAGTATCCGCTTTATAGAAAGTAGCAGAAAAATCGATTCTTCGGATGAAATAGGGAGTAAGCTGTGCTAGAGGGATTAGATTGCATCAGGATTTATTCACAGAGGAAGTCCACGAAATGCACAAACAAGCAAACGGCTTTTTAAAACATTATAATTCGTGTCTAGGGATGTAAATAGATCTGCATTACATTTCTAACTCTCACTCTTCTCTATTATGCTTTGTGTGTGGGATCTTGGCAATCGTCATCCAACACTGGATATTTCCAAACTCTGTCCTGTATTTCAAGAGTGTCAACTAAGCTAGCGAAAAAGGCAACTGATGGATTTAGTTTCGTAATAGCTTTCCTCTGATGAGATTCCATTGACCTAAATAAAAGCGTATTATTTACCCCGAGAAAAAGTTGCTTTTTTATTCAGAACCCAACTTAACGAAAATCTTGCTTACAATATACTTCTGGTTACTCTTACTGCTTTAAAGAGAGCTGTTTTAAGAAGAACGTCATTTGACCCATGACGTAGGTGTCAGCTTTACGGAGAGTCCTCCATATACGTGCGTTCTTTATGGGGAGCCTTTTAGGAAACATTAAACCGGCGAACGGGCGGTTCTTTCCATCCGCCTTATCAAGGAGTCTGATTTTCTGGGTGTCTGCTCTATAGAAACTTTACTGCCTTAAACTTACGATAGCGAAACAAAGATGAAAAATATGGGAAAAGAAAAGACGAAACCTTTGCCTTGTTTTACTTATTTGTCCTTTTGAGTCTACTCAATCAAATTGTGCTTTGAGCAAACGTGATGTTATTGCAGTTTGAGGGAAACGTATACTTATAATTTCGAAGAATAACGTGCAAAAATTGTTGACCCAAAAAGCTGGTCGTCATTACAAGATATCTCTACCCTTTTCCAACAGTGGCGACTGACTGGAGCTTGTGGTCTGAGTGCAACACAAAATGTGGCAAAGGAATTCAGACAAGATTTCGGATGTACAAAGGATGTAGACAAAACTTTACCAGCTCCAAACCTTGTATAAGTGAGCAAAAATGTTTCGGTAAGTGATCTATCTATCTATCTATCTATCTATCTATCTATCTATCTATCTATCTATCTATCTATCTATCTATCTATCTA
>JANTCA010004719.1:0-10081 GCA_024741275.1 Chironex yamaguchii
TCTGACACTGATGAAGGCTTAAGCCGAAACACAGAAAACACGGCACAAAGGTTTGGCGAAGGACTTTCAAAGTCCTTGGTATTAGGAGACGAAACTCAGCGATGGGTACAGGCAAATTCATTATCCCAAAATTCTCTTCCTTATACATTTTGGCGCATTCTGAATGCTGGCTGATGCAAACATAGATATGACGCATGTTGCATGAAACATGCAACATATCTTTCAACAATGTGAGAATAACTCGTAGGGTATGTTAAGAAGTGTTGAGCATCTACTAAACGAAATGTGTTGGCAATTGATATCTCAGCTGTCATAACCAAGTAATGATGGTATTTTCAGTGGAAAGGTTTAAATAAAAAGAAATTTTAAAAGAAGAAGTGATTAGGTAGAAAGGTAGAAAGAGAAACAAAAAAGTAGATTTGTCTTTAAGAATAAACACAATAAATTAATTTTGGAATATGTATATATTTCACTTGCAAAAAAACAACAAGACTCGATTTGACCTTAATATATATAATGGCTGTCTTCTCGTTGCAAAGGGAACATGGGTTGGAGCAGGGTTGTCCAAACATTTTGCAAAGAGGGCCAGATTTGGTCAACATTTTCATGTTACATCAACATTGCAAATGAGAATCAGTTGTAGATTGCATTACCAGGAAAGTTAAAGGTTAAAATAATAATAAATCATATGTAAATAACCTATTTTATGAAAATTTTTTAAAAACATATTTTCATCGATTGGCATCGCATCCTAGTGCAGTTCAACAAAGAACAGTATAGTCAAGTTAAATGATAGAAATTTGACAAAACTATGGTTCAATCGTCAATTCAAAAATCAATTAACTGAGACTTTAAGATTTATTCTCCTCAGTGGACCACAAGTCCACAGCAACCCTTTTTTGGAATATAGAATCACACTTTTTGATGTACTGCTTACTGTGGGAAACTGTGCTGGTGGGCCACGTATTATTGTATTTATGATACAACACTTAAGGCAAGAGACAGGCCAGATTTGGTCCAGGGACCAGACTTTGGGCATGCCTTGTTTAGAGGATAAACACTTTTAAATTTCCATTAGTTGGTAGAGCATGGATGAAAGCTTGTCTAAGAAAAATAAGGATATAAGTCTGAAATCTGTTCTAAATTTTCTTTAATTGTTACATATTTAACAATAATACTTTGCTGTTGTGAGAATTGAGTCAGGACATAATTATCCTTCCAATGACCAATATGAAATATTCAGATATTTTCAGTGCATGTGTCTATCATATATACTTTAAGGTATACAAATCAAAATGAATAATCAAGTTATTTTGATAATTTATTTCACACTATTTCAAAGTCAAAGACAAATATGAAAAATTGCCATCTTATCTAGAAAAGAACTTTATGAAAGAGGCCTGGCAGAAAGTAAGGAGTAGGTTACCACTGAGGTATAGATACCTTCCAGTAACTTCAGTGTTTGAAAGATGATTCAAAGTTACACTGGAATCACTTTCATATTAATAAAAACGAGGTGATTAAAGAAAGATTCAAGGCATATAGAATCAGTTTCATAGACTGCTAAGAATCATGCAAACTTGGTGTACACATATTTGTTGTCAAGGGTGTTTAGGCTGATAGCTGTCCAATTTCCTAGTAATACCACTCTTGGTTTTCATTCCATAGCTTTCAATATCTTGTTTTACCTCATATAGCTCCGATTGATATGGCTAGTGGAAAACATTCTCTATTAACAAATACAGCAAGCAAATAGATTTTTGGAGGAGAGAGACATATCTTAACATAAACCAAGAACACATGTTGTGAAAAACTAATACAAAATTATCATTATCATCATAGCATAGTTAGTTAGTAGCTTCCACTGTACAATTAGATTAGTCTGAGGTAATAAAAATCATTCAAACATGAGTAAATTGCTAATAAAAGGTAAGATGATAAAATTGTGAAGAACTAATATTCTACTTGTCCCACGAGTGTCTCAATTCATACAATGAAACATTCAAGTAAACATACCTTACGTACAATAGAGCGTGCAACATGATCATGTGAAAATGCATCAGCAGTTCCCTACACATAATGTATTAATACAGATAACATAAAAACATTTTCATAAATAGTTGATAATACAAATATTCAAGAATAACAAATATTTACCATCAGCCATCATATCAAGGATTATCTCTATTCTTGCAGAACAATTTTAGTGAACTATTTGCATTGTAGCTGTTTCAGATTATGTGCATAATTATTATCATAAAGCAACAGCAAGCATTCATCAAACGAGTCTGACCACCTCTAAATTCCCACAGCTAAAACTCTCTTAATGGCTAAATATAAGCAAGCTCTGATTATGCATCTAGATCTCTTACTCTGCGTCAATAATCTAATGAAACAAAAGATCAAACCTATAGTATCATATCCAGGTGTGGATTCAGACCAGGTTGATAGGTCTCAAAAAACTGGTCAGATTTCTAAAAGATATTATACAAAATATTATACATTATTATATTATACATAAAGAATCACCCACCCCCACCCCCAAACTTTTTACAGAAAGAAAGACAAAAAGATCATATTCCATTTGTTCTTTAACTGTGAACATCTACCCTTGTATCCCTTTGGAAGCTTACCATTTTCATGGGCATTTAACAGTAATTTTTAAATGGATAATTCATTATTCCAACAACTACTGCTTTAAATAGCTCTTTTGAATTTAACAAAAGTCTTGTCTGTCAAGTATACAAAATTGATGGCGATGTGTCTACAATGTGTTTACACTTAAAATCGTGTCTTATTAGTATAGTTGATTTAGAAAATGAAACATTATTTTCAGATTGAAAATTAAGGAATACAGTTACTAACAATGGTGACTAAGGGTAGTATCAAAGGTATTAGTCTAACACCATTTTTTCAGATATAGCTACCTCATTTTTGAAATAAGTAAATAAAAATAAAATAGAAATCTAAATAGAATTGCATCATGTCAAAGGAAGAACAACTGTCATGTACCAGGAGACATCCACACCATAGACACCCAATATATCTATGCGATGGCCTTTGTCTCTCCTAATCCTTACTGACCGATTTTCTTTTGAGCAATGGAGCCGCAATACTGCTATGAGCAAGGTATTAGTTTCAGATTTCTAATACCTTGCCTACAAAATTCTTTTGTATGCGTCAGTATATATGATGTAAATTCCTTTGTCAAGTGCACCAATGAGAATAGGTCAACAAGGCCAAGGTATTAGTTTTTCATTTCTAATACCTTAGTGGCTGAGGCATATCGATTATCTGTTGGAATAATGATCATCTATTGAAGAAGTATATTGTTGGGGTCTTTCTCACATTTTTAACTTTTGTCATCTCAAACAAGTTGCACACAGGAGCAACATCTGCCTTCCAGAAAAGATGGGAGACCTTCTCCAAAAGTTATGCCAAAATTTTGCAGTCACTAGCACGAAAACAGTTTAAGGAAAGAATTGTAAGTAGACTGAAGTTGTATAATTGATGTAGAGTTGAACGTTTTTGAAGAAAGTAGCTTGATTGATAATTTGTTTCATTTATAGTCGCAAGTAAATCAGTAGTAATTTGTGTCATGCTCATGTTTAGATTCATTGCCAGATAGTAAATAACCCTTCAAGGAGTCTTATAGCGACTCCCAGCTGGATATTATGAAAAATTTGTGAGTGAAGCGACACAAATTTGGGGGGTCTAATACCTACTTTTTTGCCTCCAAGCCACTCCTGGTTACTAAAAATATCGAATGCAGCATAACTGTGTAATTCTGCTTCATTATTTGTTTAAGATACCCTTACTTTAAAATGGGTTCCGCCTATTTAACAAATGGGTGTTTCCAACTGATTTCATGGTCGTCAATTCTTTCCACGGTCTCTCAACCCTGCCCCCATCTCCCACCAGATCACTGGGCAAACCCAGTCAGCTTATAGTATAGCTCTGTGCCTGTATACCTGTCTAAATCCAAGTTGTTACCAGGTTTCAAATATGCTTACCTTAAAGAGATTTCTACAAAACTGATCAAAAAGAATGATGACTGCCAATGCACTTCTCGGACTCTCTTCCCATGACTTGAGTTCACCATTTCTTGCTTTCTGTACCTACAAAGAATAGCGAAAATATGTCTTACCAGACCAAAATTGAATGCATTATCTCAAAAATATTAGTTTAGAGATATCTTAAGACCATTCATGATGGCTACTCCACTTACTTTCTGTCTTTTTAGTTAAGCAATATAAAGGCTGTCTTGCTGGTCAGTTAGCGTCATAGCAACCAAGAGGCAGGGGGGTTGAATATCCTCAATAATTTCCAAAGTAAGAATTAGAAGTCACAAAGTTGAAAAGCATTCTCATTATTGAAGTTTAAGAAGTACCAGAACAGTAAGACATCACCAAAACTGGCAGTATACTGGAGCTCAGTTATTTATTTTGAGAAAACTCAAAATCAGCTCAGGGAAAAACAATTAAGCTAATTTTTAGCATATATCATTCATTTGTAAACATTTACATCATCAGTAAGACATTGTTCGATTCTGTTGTTTTCCCAATCTCCAACATTTCCTCTGGGCTTTGTTTCTCTCACAGAGGTTGTAAAAGGTACCAATTTGTGTGCACTTTTGTGTGTGCCTTTTCAGCACTATCCATTTAAGGTTTTAAGATTGTCTATCTTAAAACCTCATCATGTTAAGCATAAGATAACCAACCTTATCCTAACCCGATCAGAAGACAGAAAGGTAAACAGAAATTCATACCTTACTGTATTGCACATATATGAAATTGATCTTTCAGGTTATTTATTCCAGAAATTCAATGAGTGTAAGATACATTTAGGAAAAGCTTTAGTTAAAAGAAAGTGTAGGAGCAATGTGGTCTTTTCTTTTCTGAAAAATCATGTTGCAGAAGTCCAAACAAAATTTGCTGCTTTCTTGGTTAAAGAAAACACTGCCTGCTAGGGCTGATTACAATGAGCCAGCTGACCAAATTGAGCCATCTGAGACAGCACCTTATGCTAAGTAGGCACTGTTTTCTGATACATCAGGTGATCAATAAAACAACAGGTACAGACTGGAAAAGGAGGCAAAGTTATTTTTTCATAGCTAGACCTACCAAGAGGTGCTAAGTGTTGTGCTGGATATTTATGGTGATGATTTGAGTACCTATAGTCTTAAGACTCAGTTATGTATACTCCCCTCAGTAGCAGCTAAGACCTCAGGCATCAATGTTAGTTTTCTCGACATAATTGACATGCTAAAAGTGTCTAGAACTCCATCAGTTCAGCTTAAGACTTTACTCAGAGAAGTTGTGAAAATAGTAAAATAGCTAATCAAGTCCTGCAAGATCTTTTTTGGTCTCAACAGAGTCAAAGACATACTTGTGATCAATAATGACTGACATCCAATTAACGCTCTTTGGACTGCATAGTGAAACGACTGACAAAATTGATCTCATCACCTGGAAAATGATGTTTTGGGACGTTCACCAAGGATGGTTTGTAATACCACTAATTTATTTATGCACACCACTGCCCATTAATAAGATAGTGTATATTAGTGGACCGTATGCACAGTTAAAAGAGCACTGAAGGACCCTTTCTGCCAATAAGGCAGCACACATTTTAGCAAACTCTTCATTTTTTGTTCTGTTACTGTCAATAGTCACTAGATTGTTATCCATGTTTGTAAGTACAGATGAGCTTTCCCAGTCAATTTAATGGTTAAATGTTAAGAATCCTACTGTGTGGCCTTTCCTGGGACACTTATATTGTTGCAAAATATCCAATTTTCGAAAATGAGCATCTCAGATCTCCTTATTAATTTCCACAACTCATTGTAATACTTGTTTGCATAGTGTGGTGGGGTCTCTAATGCACTCTAACGCGGTAGGTAGGAGAGGGGCATTGTGTTCTGCATTTTCAGTCTCCAAATCTTTTTTTCTTTGCTTGCTAGGGTACTGTTAGTTTATTTGTTCTGGTAATCAACAGTCACTATCTTTTCCCCTTCTTTTATCTTTTATGTTTCCCTCGTCCTAATGTATAGCTTGACCCCATTCTTGACTATAATAATTCTTATTCAAATTCTATTCTTAGGCCAATGTCAATACTCAAAAGTGAATAGCACAGGAATTTACAAACAAAATAAAGTCCTGCTACTTACCAATTCACCGAATTTTTCTCGTATTTCTTTGTTTTGAGCGTCACTTGATCCAAACCACCTAGACATTTTACTCTTCATATCCACCAATTCATCAAACCAGTAGTAAAGAACATAGTTGGATTGGTCCATATCTGATGCCATGTAGTTACGGGCACAGTTAATCAGCAATGGATAGCTGAAAGACAAATCAATACGACCAGACTTAAAAAACTTCAAATCCTCACTAATCAACTAATATGAGAAACTGTTGTGGGACTTGGCAATACACTTCTATAATTGGTCTACCAAATCAAGTGTTTGGGGTTTGCTTGGCAAGGGCCACAAGGTCATAGGCTACGACATAGCACAAGGATTTGCACTCCTACCTCAGACTTATTCGTTTACGTATAAATTGCGAATTGTCTTTCAAGGCACATTAGTTTGTCTGTTAAAATGATGGTTGGGTTCTATCTCCGGATATAATAAGATCTGATGCTGCTGTGATTACAATATTGGTGCAAAAGAAAGATACGAGTTGTTGTAAACACCACTTGTGTTTCCAGGGACTCTCCTCGATGTATCAAGAGCAATTCGTCACAAAACACGAATGGAACCTGCAAATTATGATTTTAACACTTACCTTGAACTTCTGTGAAAGGCTAACGGCGAGCTATCAGTCAATGGAAATCGCGTGATAAGGTGGCGCGGCAAGGATGAACTTGACCACGTTAAAAGGCGTCTTACAATCCTGCTGTTAAACCCCTGACCCCTTGTTCTGACAAAGAGAATGATTGACGAGCAGTTAAGTTGCCTAATATTTGATATCCTCATATTTGTAATGACAGATTAGGTACAAGGCATTCTATTTGGATTTATGGTCCAGTTATTCCAAATAAAATTCCTCAAACTGTGACCGTCATTGTGGAATCCGATCATGGAATTTCAGCCTAATCCCAGATGTCCAACATTCGCATGTTGGATTGCATACTCATGGGAAATGGCGCTTATTGTGTTTGTCTAATCACTATGGCCTCTCTTTATCTCATTGAATCATTTGTTATTCCGTTAATCCATCCATCCAATCTTCCAATGCATTCGTTCCTCCGATTTTAAGACTTCTTTACTTGTACTTCGATCGAGGCCTATGCAAATCTTATGCTGCTATCTAATCACAATGTAGCATTGGCGGCGTGGCCAAAGTCAAGTATGTGAGGGCAATTGTACCCCTTTTTGGCAAAAGATGGTCCTCAGGATTCCATCAGCACTTTGTTATTAGAGTAATTGTCACGAAATAATAAAACTTTTTTGTCTCTAGTGGCAAGCATGGTATCGGGAGATGTATTCTGAGCCAAAGCAAAAGGATGTCCCAAAAAATTTTAACAGGGGGAGAGGCCTCCAGATCCTCTCAAATTCTTACCCTCCCAACTTTGTTTCCCCTGGCCACACCGCTGGTTGAAAATCTACTCCCGAGGAACCAACTCTTGACATGTAAAGTGCACTGTCCCATTGGTACATTGACAAGGGAATTTTACTCAGCTCTTCCTGTACCTGTGCTAAGCATATCGTGACACCACCAAATCCAAAAATTGATGAAATCCATTCACACAACAAGGCTCCTTTCTACGGTGGGGTACAGGGGTTAACCCCATGCTTAATTTTTGTCAGCAAATTGGGCAATTTTGGTATACAGTCAGGAAAGTCACTGAAGAGCTTGACTGTTGAATGACCCAATCTGTCGGAGAACAACGACTTGGTGTTCATCTGATTACGGGTATGTTCCAGTCTGTGTATGCATCGTCACATGAGTTTCTAACTTTCCCGAGAAGCTTGCTTTAGACCTAGAGCAAATGTTACATTGCACATGCATTTCATGATATCAACAGACCATACTAAATATTTTCATATCAATGGCATTGCCTAGTTTACTCTCCACTGTTGCAGTTATAACTGTACAAGCTTTCTTCCTTGCTATCTCCTTCAATTCTACTACTGGGAACTTGTTGGACCATCCCTCTTCACCTTCCGTAAGCCAATTTAGACCTTCCTAGCACAGCACAGTTTGTTTTAACTCACAGGCACTACAGATTCTAGATCCAATATCTGCAGAGTTCTCTGTTCCTTTCACGTGTCCTTATTCTTCTTTCCTAGACAAACCAAGAATATCACTGACACGATGTTGCACAAAACTCTTCCACTCACCATGACCGCAAATCCAATATAAAGCAATTTTGCTGTCCAGCCACTACTTGGCTGCATCTATCCTTATTTGTAATTTGAAGGCACTTTTAACAGTTTCCATGAGTGTTGCTAATATTCAGGCTGATATCAGCTGCAGCCTAGGGTAGTCAATGGTTCTGATGGGGCTACCCTGGTTTTGGCACATAGCAACCTACTGTAAATTCCTTTGGTGGTTTGACAAACTAGAAAAACTATTGCACAATAGACATGCTTACTTGCATCACCAAATCCATGTAGTGTTATGCTGCTAATTTCTCCCTCTACATCACCAAGGATACACCTAGTCAAAGAAATTTGACTTGCGGCATTCAAGTTCTGTCTTTGCAAAGATCCTGAAAAATAACTTTTCCTATCACCAAAACTGGACTAACTACATCTAATGGGTCAAACAAGGTTGCTAGTTTGCTCAATATAGCATGCTTGGTAACTTTCTTCTTGTAACTTTCGACCGTAGCTTGGACATCAAACACTAGGGTATTGTTCATGCTATCCCAGGGGATCGGATCTCATGGATCTTGGTGGTACCCCCAATCTGGGACTTCTTCGATCATACTTGCTTCCAACTGTTCATTTATAATATCATCATAATTCTTGAAAACTTCAGGCGTCTCTTTTAATTTCCTCAGTTGGGTTCTTAGTCTAGCCTTGCTGTTTAAATAATTCAGAGCAATGGGTTCATGACCGACCTTCCAAGATAACCCAACTGAATATCTCCTATCTGTAAACATGATATTACTGATTACACTTTCATGCACTTTGTCCTTCTCTCTCATCCCCAAGGAATCAAGGTCCCACAACCTATGTATGCTTTAATCTAACTCATGATTCTTTCTAGGGTCTACCTGAGATAAAATTGACATTTACCACTTCATCTAATTGTACTTGTATAGGCCCTGAATGTACCCATGCAAGTGAAGTCTTGACATCTACAGGCTCTCCAGGTTCCCCTGGTATGGTTTCTTCCTCTTGAAAACTCCATAGATAATCTGAGCCATGTAAGATTTCAACTTCTAGCTCTTCATTATCTCTGCAAACATCTGAAAAATATACATTATGTGCAAAATTTTTCTTGACTTTCTCTGGGTGAAAGTTGGAAATACAAGAAATTTTTTTTACTTCATAGACTTCGACAACCACAGATTTCTCCTTAAACAAAGGGTATAAAACAAGTCCGTAAATATCTCTGATAACAACATCAGCTTCATGTTGGCCAAATGCCTTGATTCCTAATTCTGGTTCTCTCTTAGGCCCTATCCCTAGTACAGACGGCCTTGCTGTTCATAAACGATCTCTGTGCTCCACTGTAAAACAGCACAGTTTCGTTCCATGTACCTAAGCCTAGGCTGTTTGAAGATTAATTTTCCCAGAGCCAGCGGTTGTTTCCACCCAAGACGTAGCATGGACTTTCAAGCTGAATGCACTAGAATTAGGCTGCTGTATTTCCTTGTGTAAGAGACCTAATGCAAGTTTACTGGTTTCATTGCCTACTTTGAAACATAAAGCAAAATGATGTTTACCATTACATATTTTACTTTACAATTATGAGATCTATGGCCTACTTTCAAACAAAGAAAACATCTACCTGTCACATAAGATACATAAGATAAAACCTATAATAGTACGTGACGGCGTGGTATACGTGCTACCAAATTCACAACGTGATGTCCCTCTCTAATATTGACGTACGCTTGTAAT
>JANTCA010004720.1:0-10080 GCA_024741275.1 Chironex yamaguchii
TCTTTTGACTTTCAGTATCTTCATTTTGAAAGTGAGAAAACCAGGAAAGTCATTTAGGAGAACCTTGAATGAATGCTGTTAACTCTTGTACCAGTGCCATTACATCTTTGATTTTTTTGTTATTGATTATAATATCTTGTACTGTTTAGGTGAGTCCATGTACTCAGTGGTGCACATGAAAAGCTCATTTTTCAAGGTTGTTTACTCTTGTGTGAAGACCACTGACACAGCCTGACATGTTGTAGCCCCATCATAGCACTGACTATGGCATTCACTGTAGAACATCATTCAGGGTTGCAAAAATCTTTTCACTTGAAGTAGTTTCATCAGCAAAAAATCCGAGAAACAACTTTTGAATATCAAAATCTTCTTTATTAACAATGCAAAAACAAAAGCTTATTTGTTCCTTGTTGGACACATGTGTATTATATATATTATATATATTATACACAATGAAACAGCATGACACATGCTGTTTCATTGCGTATAACACCAAAATACTCTGCTTCTTTCACTTTTTTCATCAATTCCTTTATGTAACGCTATTCTGAAGTCCTGTAGAATCTCATTCAATATATCATGAGACAACCATTTATACTTTTTGTGTCCACAGAGCCAAGCAGCTAATTCTGGCACATCATTCTTTCTCTCCTGTAAAAGGGCTTTCAAATTTGAATCTTCTCGAGTCTTACCTCTTACAGCTAACCCCCTAACAATCAAGATACTGCAAACTTGTAAAATTTTTGCATAGTGCAGTTCTGTTTTTTATCATTTGCACTTCTTTTCCAGTTGCCACTTTGGTCTAACTGAAACATTGGTCTCATTGTTGTGAACTGTTACCAAAGAGGCTTTATGATGATCAGGTTGTTCATGATGTTCAAACGATTGCAATGCTTCTCTCCATCTTGAAAAACCATTCTTCAAAAAAGATTGATATGAATCAAACTGTCTTGATGAGGCAGAAAATGACATTCCTTGATTTGTTGCTCTTGTGCATGAATTACAGAACACTTTGTCCTTTTTGATATCATAAACGAGCCATGGAAACTTTATTGACCAAGAAGGTTGAAATTTTCTTCCTTTCCCATGCATAGCAAAACTTTCTTGTGGTTGTTTTGTCGCATTGTTACAGGTGCATTTTGCTTTATTTTTTGAAAATTTTCTCGTACACAAAGGGCCTATATCCTTCGCTATTATTTCGAAGTCATGTTGTTTTCTAGCTTGTTGATCTCGTTGGGGTTGTTGTCCTGACTGTTTGCTATATGGCAAGTTTCTTCCTTCTTTTTATCTATCTGTATTACAAATATATCCATTTCACACTAACAAACTGGCTCGAATTAATGCTAGCAAAACTCATGAAATATGATTAGTCAAATAATCTTTGAAAACAGTCATGTTCAAAATAACTGTCAATGGTTTCCTGATTATCATAGCTATCCAAAATTGCTGGGAACTGTGGAATTACTTACACAAAGGTTTTGACTGCCATTAATGACTAATCATAGTGTGAACAGACGGATGTGAAATTTATGACAATAGTGCTGTTGCAAGACTGCCAAGATTTCCAACATTGTACTTGATTCATTCAAAACAGATGAAAATGCTAAACGTACTAGGCAAAATAAGCTAAAACACAAAGTTAAATAAAAATGACTATAGTTCAGAAGCAAGTAGCTTACTGGTCAAACAGTTTCATCCTTCTCTCAAGGCCTTAATTCATTGACTGGTTCTCTTCTTGTTGGGTCTCGTCAGATCCCGTGGGACCTGATGAGAGCAGCTGTTGGTAGATGGCTGGGAGGTTGTATCTGCTATCATGGTTGAGGAGTTGTGGTATTGTTGGATCTCAACTGCTTTTGAAATTTAAGAAACTGTTTTTGAAATTTTCAGGGAGCTCAGCCTTCCATAGCAAGTTCCAGGGGTGGCTGTAGTCCCCAACCATCCACATAGTTGGCACCTGTGGTTGTCATCTCAGGCAGATTAGAGCAAATTCAACTTTGAAAATTTATTACTCCCTACCCAAGAAGTAAATAGAACGTTAAATACCAAAAGTAATGGAGGATCCAAAACCATTCAATATTTTGCAATATCATCAACTGTGTAGAAGATAATTGATGCGGCCTGGTACAAAATTGGCTTGTGAAACAGTCATGTAAGAGTTTAGGCACAACAGGTAATAAAGTGCTAATTTAATGTAAACTCTTATTTGATTGAATATGAATCCATAGCAGACTGTTTTATACATTAATAAATTGTTTGGGATCCTTTTGAACCGTAAAAAACTAAGAGAAGCTAACAAAATGAGATCGACCAAAGTATTAGTCATCTGCAAAATTTCCTGTCTCAAAAGGAAATGATCCCCCCCAACTACAAAGAGGGCAAGAGGGCAGTTGCCCCTTCTCCCCCAGCATAGGCATCCTTGGTCATATAGAAAATTCACACAGAAAAACCAATATGGAATTCAGTATCTCCACTAATAGGCAACACGACAGTCAGGCTTCCACTATAAGGTAGAAAGATTATGAATGACTGGTTTAAATATTACAAATGTTCAAGAGTTCATAAGACTGAGAATGCAGAAACTGATGAGGATAAAAAAAAATGTAACGGAGAAGTTGCAACAGAAATTTTGTATAGCATTAAACTTGCTTGTGTAAACTTGTGTAATGTGAAATCAGTCCACTGCCACTTCTGTGATATTATTTTCATTAATTCTTTTTGTATAAATCTTAACTTAAAATATCAAATCTAGATGAGATCTTATGATTTCCTTATAATTCTAAAATATTTCATGTATAATGTAATACAGTACTCATCAAAATTTCTAGCCCAAGAAGATGTCTAGGTAATAGAGAGGTTATTTGAGCTCTACATGTTCTCCTAAGACTGTAATAAGTGATTTTATTGACATTAAAGTTACAAACAAATATTCGCCATAGAGAGGAATGTTCTCTGTTGTTGCACAGAAGTTGCCAGTTTTAATTTCTTTGTAGGCTGGATTTCCGGATCATGTTCATTTTGAGTAGAAATTATTATGCTTTTCTTTTTCATACATTGAAAGATCAAAGGTTACATCAGTCCATGAGGCATGGCACCTAAAGTCTTGGATTTGCTCCAGTTTTCTTTGATCTACAGTGAGAAGAATGTTGGATTCTTCATTGTAGCACATGTAATCTGTCTTTGCTTCATTAATGCTTGATCCCACTTGTTTACTGCTGTTTCTACTAGTTACAAAAGTGTTTTATGTCATCAACGGTGCCTGCTAATAGCATGTTATCATCTGTGTAGTATTTTATGACAGTAATAATGTAAAGACCTGGAACTATATTTTGAAATATCATACAACATTTATTGTGAAATGCATTTCTAATAAGAACCCTGGATATGCCTTTGCAAATGTACATTTTTATTTTATTATTCAAAAGAATGTTTTTACAAACTATACAGTCATTTTCCTTGCATGCTGTGCTACAAATTGGCGATGAGGATAGTATCCTTTGACTGCCTGTCACCTGATGGCTTCTTCCAGGTCTACAGTTTGGAAGCCAAGTATCTTTGATGGTGTGCTTGATATTCAAATATGGCTCAAGTGTTGGCATTTTCTTATGCTCAACTAACTGCAGAGGACAAGAAAGCAGATAGTTTATTGTCATTTCTTACTATGTATGTCTTCAATACTGCCATCCATGCCCTTTCTGAGACTAAATTGGCAATGGCAAGTTTCAATGCTTTACAGGCCTTTCTTTGAACAAGATATTGTCGCATCGATCATCATTTCTTTCAATGTGAGTTCTGATTATGAGGACTTTGCTTGTCATCTCCATTCTGATCTACAAGCTGCTTTTTTGGTATGTAACCATTCTGATTTTATTGAGCAATTGCTAGTTTTCAAGTTTGTGGAAGGCATCTCCTCTGCTCATGTTCATAAACAGTTGGCTATATGCCAGCCAGCATCTCTTAATGCTGTGGCTATTGCTAATGCCTTGACAACATCTACAGGCTCTAGTTCACATGTTCTAGCCATAAGTTCCTCTACATACCTGTTGACATACCCACAGGCTAACAACTTTTGCTACCATTGTGTCTCTAAGGACACCTTCCCAACGACCCATCTTGTAAGGCAGTGCCCATTGTCTGTTGTAACTGCAACATCAAGAGTCATTTGGTAAAAGTGTTCAAGAAATGGACTTCTGCTTTCACTTCTTTCAATCCTCTCCATTCTCAATTAGTAAAAATCCATCCTTTTTATCCTGAATTAGTAGAAATCCATCCAACTCACAACATTCTGGATAATTTGATGTAACCTGATCAGTCGAAGGGCATTTAATAAAGTTTATGCTTGATGATGATGTACCCATTTCATTGATGAATAAGGATCTTCATGAGATGAAGGTTCAGCACTTTACCTTTATTCCTTATGAAGTTGTCAATGTCATCTATTCAGGCACCAAGGCTCCAGCTTTGGGAAAAGCTATTTTACCTGTTGGTTGCAAAGACCTCAGTACTAGTTGTGTCTTTCATTTAAACTGTACAGTCCTTGCAGGATCATGACCTCAATCAACAACTACATGTTATGTTGTCAGTTGTTAACACTGTACATCATAATCCAATGGCTCCCATTTCTAGATTTCTGTCCTTAACTGGAGATATTAAGCCACTTAAAGGCTTTATCCATAGTCCTTTGCTTCAACTCAACACAAAGCCAATAATTCAAAAATTTTTGACTCAGTGTAAAACACAAAGTCTGTGCAAATACTAGACAAGGTCAGAGATTATGTCAAGATTTTACTTCTTGATTTACGGAAGAGGTACTTGTGTTATTCCTCTCCCCACCATGTCAAGCATAAGGTATCTTCTGTTAACCTCTGCTAAGCTGCATGATTATTATACATATTAAGTACTTTTCCCAATTTTCCATTTTCTATCAAGTTTTTTTGGATGTGTTAATTTACAAAACTACTGGTACCCCTTACATACACAACAGTATATGACTTTTGCAATATCTTTCACCTTGGCTAAGCACAGGTTAGTGTGGGTGTCAGGCCCTAACCAAAGATTGATAGCAGCACGTGCATATAAAAAATCAAGCCACTGAAAGATAGCCCTTTATAAAGCTTTTATAACTCTTGACAGTTAGACATAGGGCCAACTCAAATTGTTACAAACGGGATGCAGAATAATTTTCTTTTTATCAAAAATTTAACTATAGGTTACAAAAGGATGTAGGATTTGAGGGTGATAGGTTCTCAGAATGCAGATTATGGCAGTTTCCAATGACACCAAGGCTGTGCAAGAGCAAAATTTCTAGTATGCACATTAGTATACGTGTGCACAAAACTCTTCCTTCGCTTTAAACAATATAGGACGCACTCCCTGCTATGTCGACATCCAATTTGCCATACCCTTTGTATGTTCCAAAAACGTATATCAGGTGTGCACTTACTATACCCTTCAGCAACCTGAGTTGATGGTTTACAAAAAAGTTGCAATATAAAAATGATCACGTACAGCTATATATTAGTCAGACTACATCTCTTTTTGGAAAAGAATCTATGATCAAACACGTGTTTCTCAAAGAAGTCAATAGCATGTAATGATGGTATACCATTTTCTATAACACTTCACTTAACTTATGAATTAAATGCAATAAGATAAGGCGATATAACTTTATTCCGAGTTCCATTACTGCAAAACATCAAGAATGTAGAACTTACCTAGTTACAATTGTAACAAGATGAGGTTACCCTTTGGAAAAGGTAGCTATCCTGGGGACACGGGCTGTGCAGGCAAAACTTAACTTGTGCCGATTACTGTGAATCTACCGTTTTTGAACCACAAGCTGCTACAAATTATATCGGACGTATTAATTACCAAACGCCCAAATTGCCAGCTAATGTTATGACATATTGCCAAACAAAATAAATCTGATAACATCAAGAACTCCTAACGCCATACACTTCATGACTGTTGTCAAGTTTTGTTGCTTAGGAGTTTGTGGTTATAGTAACAGCAGCCTCGCTGCCAATTCAATCCATGACAACATAAGGAATTACAAAACACGCTTAAACCGGAAATGATTAAAGGCGAGTTCGGCCTTGGTTACCGGGTGCTGGAAATTTTTCGTCGGTAACTATGAAATCAATTTTTATGCAATTACTTGCAATATTTTTCATTTAAATATGTGTAAAGATGTTACAGTTCAATTTCCTTTATTACTGGTTAAACTTTTGGCGGTTACCAATGATGAATTTATAATATTTCCATGGAACAACATAGACCTACGAAAGAGTATTTTATCGACATCTAAGTACATTGAATATACAACTGAGATCGTCCTTATATTATTATATTATTCTTATTAGTACGATAACCTATTTGACCATAGTTAATCCCCTCCTCCCCTCAATTTAATCCCTTTATTAGGACATATTCAAAAATTAGTTAACTCCAATATGCAAACAGAACAAAGTAATTCAATTGATCTCTAAGAGTTTAATGCATTAAACAAAGCAGGCGAATCGACGCCAGTAATGAAGCAGATTGATCGTATCATCTATACACACATTTGAGAGAACAATCTAGCTAGTAATTTCATGAAAATAAATATTAAAATTTTGAAGCTGGCCTTAGTTACTGACAAGAAAATTTGGAACACCTGGTAACCAGGCTCGAACTCGCATTTGACCATTTCAGGTTTAAGCACCTATTACATGAATAAAATGACAGGGTATAGATCACAGCCTACATCATCGATCAAAGAACCCAAGGCACTGAGGACAGTCACCATAACTGATGATGTACCACTAGGTGTGGATCTAGACCTTCACCAAATTCACATTGGCAAAGGTCAATTTTTAGATTTGCTCAAGAGCAGAAGTTACCAAAATCATGAAAACCTCAGATAATATTCTGACATTATACTGTCTTGCGAAATTAATTTAATTCTTGAATTTCTGTCTTGTAACTTTGTGTCTTGTTCATAGGGTGCTTAACTGCACCCAGACAAAACACCTAATTCTCCAAATCGAATGCGCATGCTCATGTTTCTAATGTTGTTTACCTGTGAGGTATCACCAAAATTCAGAGGAAAGGCCCTTGTCACTAAGCAGCTTAGAGAACCACGAAGATTTTGTGCGAATGTCAAATAAATTTATCATAAATTACGCCTGCACATATCTATGAGTTAACAGTAAAATTGTACTCCTAAAATTTTATGCGAATGTCAGCCAAAATGGCGATTTCCATGGGCCGGAAAACTATTGGAAAAATTACAGAGGAAAAAGATTTTGCGAAAGTGGCAAATGTAGGCTGTCCCCCCTCATCAAAATTCGAATGTCTGACTCTGTGGGATGGGGATGACTCTACTATGGGGATGACTCTACTATGAGAAACTGAGAGATAGCACCACTGAAGATCAAAGGACGTCCTTTTCGCAGTGTTAAAAAGTGAAACGATGGACGTTCTCCAAAGGATGATAATGAGTCAGATGTACAATCTACCAAAGCCCAACAAATAAGCATACAAAGACTTGAAATGCTTTGGATGGAAAACTTCAACAATCTCTACAAAAGCCCAGTCAAGCCGCAACAGCAGCAAAGAGTGTCAACAATAAAGTGAAGTAAAGCAGCTTTACCCAAGACACAATTAAATTCATTGAACAAAGGAAAAAACATGCAGATGAAAAGATCTACGCAGAATAAAACAAAACAATCAAAAAGAAACAAAAGGAAAATGTAAGAAAATTCAACACTGAAAAAGTCAGAAAAGCCATTGAAAACAAAAGACGCATTACACTGGAACAAAGGAAATATAGTGAAAATTCCAAAGAAAGGAGCAAGCAATGACTGCAATAATTGGCGTGGAATTACCCTGCTCTCAGTGTCTAGTAGGATCCTGGCAAAGATAATCATCAATAGGATTTTGGATTCAATAGATCAGAAACTTTAAAGCAATTTTGGAAAGCAAAAGGATGTATTGACCAAATTTTTTCATTGAGGAACATTATAAAATAAATACAGAGTGGCAGAGAACACTTTATTCAAATTTCATTGACTTCCAGAAAGCCTTGGATAGGATTCATAGAGACAGTCTTTGGAAGATCTCAAGGCACTATGGACTACCTCTCAAAATTGTTAACCTAATCGAACGCTTCTATCAGAATTTTACATGTATTGTTGGAGAAAGCAACCTACACTTCTAAGTAAAAACAGGTGTCAGACAGGGCTTTGTGATGTCAGCAGCATTGTTCAACTAAACAATAGAGGAGTTTAATTAGCACTCTTCTCATTGCTGGACAATTTGCATTTTGCTGACGACCTGGCCTTGACGTCAAATTCACACAGCCATATCCAAAAGAAAACTGACTATGAGTCTGTGAATTTGGAGTGCAGATTGGACTAAAAGTAAGCCAGACAAAAACTGAACCATGATTTTGAATGTGGACAATCCAATGGAGGATTTTGGCGCTGATTTGCCTGTGACTGAACAATTTACATATTTGGGTAGCATAGTAAAGAAGGATAGAGCAACAGAAAATGACATAAAAAGCAGATTGAGCAAAGCAAGAGGAGTTATGAGATCAATAAACAATATCTGGAGATCCACTCAGCATTCCAAAAGAACAAAATTGAAAATTTACAACAGCTGTGTACTGACAACTCTGATGTATGGGTCGGAATGTTGGTGCAGGGTCAAAACAGATGCAGACAAGTTATTCGCATTTCACAACATCTGCCCAAGGAAGATACTGCAAATCTTCAGGATGACGTATCTCCAACTATGACCTCCTTGAACAGTAAAGAACTGAGAGCATAGCGAATCTGATCATTAGAAGGAGATGGATATGGATTGATCATATCTTGAGGATGCCGTTGGTATTCCTCGCTTCCTCTTCCCCTCATGCGTCTAGCATGGCACGACTCTTGGGATAGAGTCAGTGTCGTCAGCGTAGCGCAGATTGTTTAAACACTTGGTCACGTCTTAGATGTGAGTCTTCTTAACTTGATCATATTTTGATGTTAATATAATACAAGCAAGGCTGCTGTGGTGCATGCGAAAACTGCGCTGTTTTGCCAGAAAAAGCCATGTTTTTATGAGCTTCGTAATCTCCATTTATATTTCTTCAATGCAAAATAGAAAATACTGAGGTTTCTTCAAATAATTGTTCAGCTGGCACATTGAGGGTACAAACAGGGAGATTAAAACAGTATAGAAACCACTAGTTGTGGCAAACATTGAGACAATGCTGAGGGTTAAGAAATGATACTTGTAACATCATAGTCATTAGACAAAACACTGGTCTAGAATCCTATTGTTTGATGTCACTGTTTGCAATTTGCATGGTCACCTGATCAAAACTGGCTTATTAGCTCAGGAAAATTTAAATGTTTATCCTACATTGTTGTCCATGAAAGTAGCCTAAAATAGCCTATTGAACTAAAATATCTTAGAATACCTGGCAAAAATTGTGCTTTTCCACAGTGCACTGTGTCACAGACAGAAGCATGCCAGCATACAACCGTTCCAAATATCAACGAGAAAGGACGAAATCTGCTCTGAATGGAGAAGAGAATTGGTGAAAGTTATTAGTCGCTACAGGGTCATTGATAATGCTTTTAAATAAAGAGTTATGGCTGTTAGACTTTACATCTGTGAACGGCATTTTAGAAAGGATGACTTCGAATTTGCAATCGAGTGCTTTCAGATTTATCATTGCTCTTATCCTTTGTGCAATTCTGAAATCAGATACGAATCACAAATAGAGGCCAGTGCTTGAAGCAAGTTTACATCTTTCTTTTGAGAATTTATCTATATCTCTATATATAGTTGTAACTCTCAGCTCTATGGCTTCCCTTTGTCCTCTAGTTTGTATTTGCGACAAGTTGAGAATAAGATGCCTTAGCATACATCCATCAGTACCTTCCTGTAGCCTCCTGAGTCTACGTTGAATGGTATTCGTGACTGCAACATCTCTTAAACAAGTTTAATTTTTTGCCTTTTGTCCAATATAACACAAGAATGGTCATATTGTGACACCCAGGGGACACTATATAAAAACGATAAGGTAGGTTGACTAGAAGTTCC